>SNQJ01S0106341.1:0-16419 GCA_010110895.2 Picea sitchensis | reverse complement strand
TCCTTGGATGAGATTCTTTATGACTGAATTTGTTTTGGGGTTGAGACTCTTTGTAAGTCTCTTTCTGGAAGTAAGACTTCTTTCTTCCTCCTTTAGTGTGAGTAGCTAGGGCTTGATCTTCATCTCTTTCTAGTAAAGCCTCTCAGTTAGCTACTCTTGTTTCTTCTTGGATGCATTCTTCCCATAGACTGTCAAAGTTTAGTTTCTCCGTTCTGGCACAAATCGTTTGGATGAATGCATCCCAAGGTCTTGTGAGACCATTTAGGGCTGTCATTATAAGTTCATCTTCATCTATAGTATCTCCAATTGCTTCTAGTTGTTCTTTGAATTGGGATATTCTGGAGAAATATTCTTGGATTGATTCTCCTTTCTGCATTCTTGTATTCTTGAGTTGAGTTTTAAGATTCATCTTTCGGTTTATGTTCTTTCCTTCATATAGTCTATTTAGGGAATCAAACATTTCTTTCAGAGTCTTCTTTGATGACACATAGGGAATCAGGTGGTCTTTGATTGAATCTGCAATGATTCTTTTGGCGCTGATTGTGTCCTTTTGGTGCTTTTCTTTTTTCTGCAGCATCGGCGGGCTCCGACACTTCTTCTTTGACGAATCTTGCTAGGTCATTCTCTTCAAGAATGAGACCAATCCTATACTTCCAGGCATGGAAGTTTTCCATACCTTCTAGATTGTCAACAACCTTAACTCTTGCAAACATCTTTTACTTGAAGCTGGGAAAATGTTCAAAATCAAATTCTGAACTTACCAAGAGGTGCGCTTTGTTGAGGCAAGTAGCCTGGTGTGCTTGGATTTGAGAAAATACAACTTTTACCCCTCCAAACTTGATCTGCAGATTTCTGGACTAGTGCTTCTGGTTTTCTGGTACCTCTGGTACTTTTGGTACTTCTGGTTCTCTGGTTTTTTGGTACTTCTGATACTTTGTGAAACTAGGGTTTCACTTTTCGGGAGATCTAGCCACTGAAAAGGTGTGCTGCAGGTGCCAAAATGATCCTTGGGGGAGGGCACACTTTTCTAGATGGTTTTAGGGCTGAAATACCTCACCAACAAAAAACCCTAATTTGCATGTACAACAACAATGACATTTTTCACTTTCTCTTGTGAAAGATGCTCTCTTCAACGTAGCTCTGAAACCATGTTAAGGTTTAAGCTATTATTAGAGTTCTTTGCATTTCAATAGATAACAATAGCATAAGATAGGATCATTGAGAAATACACAATCAAAAGAGACACATCATTTATCCTAGGAAACCCTCATGGGGCAGAAAACCCAACAAAAATTCCTTAATATAGATAGCCAATACAATGCCAAGATATAACTCAAACAAGTACATAACGTCCTCTCCCAAAGATGTGTCTATCTCTCTCTCTCTCTTCTCCAACTGCAGCTCCGAAACTTCTCTCTCAATGAACAAGTGAGTGTGTGTCTAAGTGAGGCGTTAGCCTCCTTATTTATACAAGTCTGGCACATGTGGAAGTGTCTTTTCACTAGTAGGGCCGATGTCTTCTTCTGGGTGGTTATAACCACCTTTATTATATTTCAGGGCTTCTTTAATATATTCTGGGGCCGACTTCTCTTTCTTCCTATTACAATTACATTATGACCAATCCAAAAAAGGGGATTTGGTCCTTTACAGTAGCCGACATGATCAATCCACAATGGGGATTGATCCAATGAATAATATATCAAATAATAATTAGAATACACTTTGCAGTTACATTATTTTAACACTGTGACCCTCTTCTCGATCGATGGTCGATATCTCCTTCAGGTCTCTGGACTTCTGAGATCTCAAATCTCAACTTCCTTTTCCCCAATGGATTTTACTCGGAGTCTGTAATCCATTGACGTGTGTCCTCCTGATCTAACGATCGAGGATTAGTTCGGGTATTTACCCGGAGCTCACAGATATGCTCCTCGTCTCCTCCGAATCCAATGGATACAAACCACTTCGGGACCTTACCCAGAGTTCACAGATTCACGCCACATGTCCCTTAGATCTCACAGCCCAGATTTTACTTCGGGTCTTCGCACTTCAACAATCTCAGTTCTCAAACTGAAAACCCACTTCAAATTTCCTGGAGCTCACGATCTGTTGACAAGTGTCCACTTATAGATCGACGCCTCTCGTCCCTTCGGCTCTTCAGGATTCAAGTGTTTCAACACTTCAACCTTCGCCTTCCTCTGGATCTTTTGACCTGTCAAAACGTGTCCTCCTGGATCCAATGGTCCAGATTCACTCCGGCCCTGCGGCTCTTCACGCTTCAGAAATCTCAAATTTCAAAATCGCCTCCTCCCAGACTCATAGTATCTAACGACTTAGATTTAATTTGGCGATCCGACGCTTGGAGTTTACTCCGAACAATCTGGCAACTCAGATCTGTTCCTACGATCGGACGATTGAGATTCTACTTCAGGTTTTCGGCTCTTCGAGCTCCGAAAATCTCAGTTCTCAACACTTTTGAGTTTTCTCTCTCTCCTCTATGTGCGAAGCGCTAAGGCTCATGCACTTCAATCTGATCAAACAATTGTTGATATTTTTCACAGTGATCCAACAACCACTGTCACTCCTACTCCTGATCTTCTGAGTTTTCCCGACTTGGAAGATTTCTCTATCTTCGAATATTTCAAAACTTTACTCCTCCTTACGAATCTAACTATCGGTTCTTGTTAACACTTATGAAAAGTGCTATCCCTTCTGAGCTTCGTCTTTAAAAGGATTTCGATTCCCCATGCACACCTTGCGTTCTCGATATTTCGATAACTCAGATCGAAGGATTTATTAAAAATAAATTCTTCTCGCCCACCTGGCATTACTCTGGTTCGGGTTCTTCGATGCTCGGTCGTTTCACGACGTTGTGCACACCTTTCATCCGGTCTAATTTTCCTTTATTCTCTCTGAACTTCTCTGAGTCACTCCGAGATTCAGTCGACACACTCCTTGTGTTCGAGATGCAAACCTTGCATACGAGTGTCAGAAGAGAAACAATTGAAACTCATCCAGTTTTGTCACAACTTCATACAGTCAATCTCTCGAACAATCATACATGAACGAACTGAAATAAATCACATACACATAATATAACATTCATTCATCCATACATCAAATGAACACAGTCCAAGGATTTGGGATAATTCTGTTTGTTATATTCATTCAAGAAGACAAATTACATAGTGTTTCTTCTACTCTACTCTGTTCTACCGATCTCTCTGATCTCTATCTCATTCTTTCTACTCTGTCTGTTCTATTACAATGCAACAACAACTATCTAAGGACCTGGCTCCAGGAGCTCTCTCGTCCTGTCTGCAACCTATCCTATCAACTCATAGCTGTTACCTAATATGTCCTATTACAATAACTAATAGTTAATTACAAATAAGAGTCAACACTCCATATCTGCAATCCCTTACAGTCCGTAAGAATTTACAAACAAGTTACATATTTAAAATGTTGTTTACAAAATATCTCAACAACCCGATTTAATTTTGAGTTATGAATTTGAAGGTTATGCTCCTGCATCATACTCCTCTGGTTAAAATTTTCATGGACTCTTGTCCATGAGCTTCTGCGCTGTCTTTCCATGCTTCAAAATATCAGGTTCTGTAACCCAACTTGCATATTCCATTGGATGATTTTCCCATTTCACTAAGTATTCAGGATATGTCTTTCTCCTGGTCTTCTTTCCATCTCTCTTTTCAATGATTTTCTCCATCTGAGGTTTTTCTGTTGTGGGCAATTGTTCTTCCCACTGAACTTCTCTCTGATCATTTGATTCTTCTGCCTCATCTCTCCTGTAAGGATATAGGTCTACAACATTGAATATCAACGATATCCCAACATTGTCTGGCAACTCAATTTCATAAGCATTGGCTGCAAATGTTTTGAGAATCTTGCTTGGTCCTATCTTCTTCATCTTTGGTTTGTTATATGTTCCCCTTGGAAACCTTTCTTTTCTCAAATGAGCTAAAAATTCATCTCCAACTTTGAATTGAACTTCTCTTCTCTTTTGATCGAACCTGCTCTTATATTTTTGGTTGTTGTTCTGTAGCTGTTCTCTGACTTTGTCATGGAGTTTATGCATCTCTGCTGCAAAATCCTCTGCTCTAGCACTTCTGAACTCATCTTGATTTAGATCTCTCAAATCTGTAATCCCTCTTGGTTGTATACCATACACAATTTCAAATGGACTTTTCCCTGTGCTCATGTTCACTGAATTGTTGAATGCAAATTCTGCTTGTTCTAGAATCTGATCCCATTGACGACCTTTCTGAGTGACTAAACTTCTTAACAATTTTCCCAGACTCCTGTTTACTACTTCAGTCTGTCCATCTGTCTGAGGGTGATATGCTGAACTAAAGGACAAGTTTGTCCCTAGCCTCTTCTATAGAGTCCTCCAAAAGTGTCCTACAAATTTGGTGTCCCTGTCTGAGACTATGCTCCTTGGCAATCCATGCAGTCTTACTACTTCTCTAAAAAACAAATTAGCTATGTGTGTAGCATCGTTTGTATTCTGGCATGGTATGAAATGTGCCATTTTTGAAAATCTGTCCACCATAACAAATATGGAATCGTTCCCTTTTTGAATTCTAGTTAATCCCAAAACAAAATCCATACTGATTGCATCCCACGACCTCTCTGGAATTGGTAATGGTTGATACAAACCAGTGTTCCGTTGTCTTCCTTTTGCATATTGACAAATTCAACATTTGTTCACAAACTTTTTCACTCTGCTCTCTTGCTCAGCCAATAATACGAATTAATCAGTTGTGCAAATGTCTTATCGTGACCAAAATGTCCAGCTAAACCTTCGCTGTGTTTGTCTTTCAACAGGTTATCTCTCATTGAGCATTTCAATATGCACAATTGGTTTCCCTTGAACAATAATCCATCCCGGATCAAATATTTAGTCCACGGGCTTTTGTCTCCCAACAAAGGATTCTTGCATGCCTCATAAGCTTCCTTAAAATCTGTGTCTTCTTTATACATCTCTTTGAGGTGTTGAAACCATAAGGTCTCCACTTGGAATTCCTGTACAATCAAACTCCTCCTTCTTAAAGAATCTGCGACTTTGTTAGCAGTTCCAACAATGTGCTTAATAACAAAAGATTTTTTTTGCATAAATTCTACCCATTTTGCATGTTTCTGATTCAACTTTTCTTCCCTAGTAATAAACTGCAAAGCTTGGTTATCACTATACAAGACAAATTCTTTAGGAATTATATAGTGTCTCCACTTCTTCAAAGCTTGAATCATTGCATAAAATTCTTTGTCACATGTAAAATAATTCTTCTTGGCGTCATTCAGTTTCTCACTGAAATAAGCAACTTGCCTACTATCCTGACTCAAGAATGCTCCAATAACTAATCCACTTGCATCACATCTCACTTGAAATGTTTTTCCAAAATCTGGCAAGACCAGAATTGGTTGTTCTGTGATCTTCTCCTTCAACACTTTGAAACCTTTTTCAGCTTCCTCTGTCCAATTGAAGGACTTGTGTTTCTTCTTCACAGTGTCCAACATGGCTGCACATATACCACTAAAATTTTTGATAAATTTTCTATAAAATCTTGCGAACCCATGAAAAATTCTTACCTCAAATATGCTGCTTGGCGATGCCCATTCTTTGATTTCTCTCACCTTTTACAGATCCATATTCAATTCATTTGAAGAGATAAAAAAACCCATATATATGAGTTCCTTCTTCATAAAAGAACTTTTCTTTAGATTTATCAACAACTTCTCTTGCTACAACTTTTCCATCACTGATGTCAAATGTCTTAAATTTTCTCCCTTTGTCTTACTAAAGATTAGTATGTCATCCATATATACTATGACAAATTTCCCTATGAAGTCTTTCAACACTTCATTCATCAATCTCATAAATGTGCTTGGTGCATTTGTCAACCCAAATGGCATGACCAACCATTCAAACAATCCTTCATTTGTCTTGAATGTTGTTTTCCATTCATATCCCTTTCTCATTCTTATTTGATGATATCCACTCTTCAAGTCTATCTTGGAAAAATAGCTTCCTCCACTCAAACAATCTATCAAATCATCCATCCTCGGTAAAGGAAATCTGTACCTAATGGTTATCTTGTTGATGGCTCAGTAATCTGTACACATTCTCCATCCTTCATCTTTCTTTGGACTTAACACAGTTGGTACTGCGCATGGGCTTAGGCTTTCCATGACTAAACCTTTATCCAAAAACTCTTGGACTTGATTTTTGATTTCCTCATTCTCTCTAGGTGTCAACCTATAAGTTGCTTTGTTTGGTAAATTAGCTCCTGGAATAAGGTCAATATGATGGCTTATACTCCTGATGGGTGGCAATGAGTGAGGTAACTCATCTACTACTATGTCAACAAAGTTTTCTAACAGTTCCTGGATTTCTATAGGCAAATCTTCCACAGAAGTACTCGTAAGGATAACTCTAGGCTTCCTCACTACAACAAACTACATTTCTTTCTCCTCCTTGACTTCTTTCAAGAGTTCCTTCCCACTCATGAGAAGTATACTTGAGCTAGCTTCCCTCTTTTTCTCTTTGTCTTCTATTNAAGTACTCGTAAGGATAACTCTAGGCTTCCTCACTACAACAAACTACATTTCTTTCTCCTCCTTGACTTCTTTCAAGAGTTCCTTCCCACTCATGAGAAGTATACTTGAGCTAGCTTCCCTCTTTTTCTCTTTGTCTTCTATTGGTAACAACATATGTGTCCTACCATTCTTTTCTAGGGTATAAGTATTCTTTCTCCCATCATGAATAACTTTTCTGTCAAATTGCCATGATCTCCCCAATAAAATATGACAAACATCCATAGGAATTACATCATATAATATTTCATCCCTATAACCTCCTATTTTAAATTCAACTTGGCATTGTTGACTTGCCATTACTTGATGTCCTTTCTGCAACCATGATACCTTGTATGGGTTTGGATGTACAGTTGTCTTCAGCTCCAACTTCTCCACCATCTTTGTGGATACTAAATTGTCAGTGCTCCCACTGTCTATGATCACCTTCCAGACTCTGTCTTTTGACTTGCAAGCAATTCTAAATAGACTTGTTCGCTGAACTGGTTCCTCTGGTTCCTTCTCTGGTTTAAGAAGAATCTTCCTCATCATGAGGTTATTTCTTCCTTCTGTTGCTTATGCTTCCACATGTTTCTGTGCTTCAACAACGTGTTCTTCACCTCCTCCTTCATTCTTTATCTTGGGACATTCCCAAGACTTGTGCCCTTGCTTTCCACAGGTATAACATCTAACTACGCCTCCTCTGGCTCTTCCTCTTCCTCTTCCTCTGGAAAACAAACTTATTCCACCATGTTTTCCTTCTTTAGAACTTCTGCCTTTCTCACATTGACTATGTTGTTTGTCAACTTCATGCTTTTGCTTCTGGAACTTCTCTCTGGTAGTTCCCTTACCTCTGCTTGAGTTTCCTCCTCTGCTGCCCTAGCTTTGTTTCCTGGCCAATTTCTCTTCAGCTTTCAAGGCTGCTTGATAAGGATCCTCGACTGTAGTAACTGATATCATGCTGATCTCCTCTTGGATTTCATATCTCAGCCCATTGATATATCTGGCTGTCTTTTCATCCTCATTTTCTTTCTTTCCAACCCTGATGTTCAGTCTGTAAAATTCTTCAGTGTACTCCTTCACTGATAATATTTTCTGTCTCAAGTTTTGCAATCTTCTGAACATATTGATTTGATAGTCCTTTGGGATAAATTTTTCCTTCATCTTGGTTACCATCCTATCCCAGTTTTTAATTTTCTTCTTACCATTGCTCCCGCGTTTTGCTTGCAGTTCATCCCACCATAGCGTTGCATGACCTTTCAGTCTTGTCACTGCATGCTTCACCATCTTATATTCTTCGATATCTTCGTAATCAAACTATTTTTCCATAGCATGTACCCAATGTAACAATTCTTCAACTTCTAAATTGCCTTCATACATCGGTACCTCTATCCTTTCTTTGGATCCTATTTTTGAAACAACTTTTATCAAGCGATCTTGTGCATCATCCTCTGCTACATTTTCTTCAGCCACTATTTCTTCGCTCTCAATGTCAGTGATATCTCCAGTGTCTGGTGTTCTTTTCTATGTTGTTTCCATGACGTCCAATCTCATTCGGAGTTGCCTCATTTCTTCTTCCATTTCTGCATTCGTTCTATGCCTTTTGGGTGGCATGATTTCACTGCGTCACCAACAAACATAAATCAAATTCTTGATACCACAAATGATCTCAAATTACCTCCTTTATCATTTGCTTGTTGTCTGCAAACAAACTCAATATTATCTCTGATACCACCTGATGCAACCCCCGTACTCCCCGTAGGGCTGCGCGACCTTCCGGTCAAAGGATCTCCGATTCTTGAGTCTGATGACTCTCTGAAACCTTAATGGTTTCCTTATGTATCAAGACACATGCCCTTTCATCTTCTTGGTGCAGGTCCAATAGAACCCACAACCTTCCCTTTCGCTTTGCTGCGAAATCTCAGAGTGCTGAGCGATAACTCCTTTTCAGATAATCCCTTTCTTGAATGTAACCTTGGGCGATGACCACGCGATTGCGGTCACACCCACAAGCAGTTTGGAGTTAAACTACTTTTGGGCCCATAATTATACTCAAGCTTCCATGTTTCCTTCTGATGAAACCATGGTTTGAATTGCGGCCCACCCTCAATATTTTAAACTCCACGCAACTCCTATTCTCGCAATGCTATGGGATCGTCGATCTTGAAGATAACATCTGAATCGACGGTTCAGATCTGTGCCCTTTGAATCTACAGACTAGATATGCCCCTCCTTCAATCAACGACCGTGATCTCCTTCGCAATTCCGGACTTTAGGGTTTTGAAATCTCAAACCCAACTTTCTTCCGTACTCAAATATTTCGGAACTCACGATCTGCTGACACCTGTCATGCTCGATCAACGGTTCTGCTCCCACTATGGATGTTTGACCTTTCAACTCAGATCAATGGTCCTGCGACCCTCTTCTCGATCAACGATCGAGATCTCCTTCGGGTCTCCGGACTTCTAAGATCTCAAATCTTAACTTCCTTTTCCCCAATGGCTTTTACCTAGAGTCTGTAATCCACGGAGGCGTGTTCTCCTGATCTAACAATCGAGGATTACTTCGGGTGTTTACCTGGAGCTCACAGATATGTGTCACGTCTCCTCTGAATCCAACGACTATGAACCACTTCAAGACCTTACCTAGAGTTCAAGGATTCACCCCACGTCTCCCTTATATCTCATGACCCAGAATTTACTTCAGGTCTTCGGGTCTTCGCACTTTGGCAATCTCAGTTCTCACACTGAAAACCCACTACAAATTTCCCGGAGCTCACGATCTGTTGACAAGTTTCCACTTATAGATTGATGGCTCTTAGACCTTCGGCTCTTCGGGCTTCGAGTGTTTCAACACTTTGAACTTCACCTTCCTCTGGATCTTTCGAACTGTCGACACATGTCCTCCTGGATCCAATGGTCCAGATTCGCTCCGGCCTTAAGGCTCTCCGCGCTTCGGAAATCTCAAAGTTCAAACTCGCCTCCTCCTAGACTCATGGTATCTGACGACTCAGATTTACTAGGGTGATTCGACGCTTGGAGTTTACTCCGAACAATCTGACGACTCAGATTTGTTCTTGCGATCGGACGACTGAGATTCTACTTCGGGTTTCCGGCTCTTCGGGCTCCAGAAATCTCAGTTCTCAACTCTTTTGAGTTTTCTCTCTCTCCTATGTGTGCGAAGTGCTAAGGCTCATGCACTTCACTCTGATAAAATGACTATTTATCTTTTGCACAGTGATCCAACAGTCATTGTCACTCCTCCTCCTGAGCTTCTGAGTTCTCCCGACTTGGAGGATTTCTCCGTCTTCGAAGATTTCGAACCTTTACTCCTCCTTACGAATCCGACTATCAGTTCTCATTAACACTCATGAAAAGTTGTATCCCTTCTGAGCTTCGTCCTTAAAAGGATTTCGATTCCCCATGCACACCTTGAGTTCTCAGGATTTCGATAACTCAGATCGAAGGATTTATTAAAAATAAATTCTTCTCATCCACCTGACGTTACTTTGGTTCGGGTTCTTCGACACTCGGTCATTTCACGACGCTGTGCACACCTTGCACCCGGTCTAAGTTTCCTTTGTTCTCTCTGAAACTATCTGAGTCACTCCAAGACTCAGTCGACGCACTCCTTGCATTTGAGATGCACACCTTGCATACGAGTGTCAGAAGAGAAACAATTGAAACTCATCTAGTTTCGTCACAACTTCATATAGTCAATCTCTCAAACAATCGTACATGAACGAACTGAAATAAATCACATACACAGAATATAACATTCATTCATCCATACATCAAATGAACACAGTCCAAGGATTTGGGACAATTCTGTCTATTCTATTCATTCATGAAAATAAATTACATATTGTTTCTTCTACTCTACTCTGTTCTATTGATCTCTTTGATCTTTATCTCATTCTTTCTACTTTGTCTCTTCTATTACAATGCAACAACAACTATCTAAGGACCTGGCTCCACGAGCTCTCTCGTCCTGTTTGCAACCTATCCTATCAACTCATAGCGGTTACCTAATCTGTCCTATTACAATAACTAATAGTTATTTCCAGATAAGAGTCAACACTCCATATCTGCAATCCCTTACAGTGCATAAGACTTTACAAACAAGTTACATATTTAAGATGTTGTTTACAAAATATCTCAACAACCCAATTTAATTCTGAGTTAATTTACAATTTGAAATTCTGTCATTTGATGAGATGTCGTTCCTTTTCCTCCATGCTTGCGTTTTGACTTTGAAGGCGATGCTCCCGCATCAGAAAAAATGGTAAATAGGAAGAGGAAGTGGTGATGATGGGAGATTGAGAGTGTTAGCACTGAGAGTCACCCTCAGTTTGCTAGAGGACAAGCCCAATACCCATTTGATTTAAATGATTAAAACATGTTATACTTGGTGGATCAACAAGAGAAGAGTAAAAGGGAGGGAAACATACTGTTTGCAAATACATTCTATTGCGCATGGAGTCATAACATTTTGTAGATCAAAGGAAATCATGATACCTACCAAACAAAAGGCTTATGAAAATACGGGTAGAAGAACATAAGGTAAACAAAAAAAGAATATCCACATAAAAAATATCATTTCTGTAAGATAGATTAAAGAGTGCTTGAACAATAATCAATGATTATCAGGAAATTACCACAAATCCTTTGCATCTCATGAATCTATTAACCAAAGGAAGATTTTGATCTTCAAAATATGTAAATGTTACTCAATCAAGATGATAAGAAATAATAGAAACAAGAGAAAAACATTCTGGTATCACAACTTTCATGAATCTCTAATGGAAAAATGCCTACAACACATGCCCTTAGGCTTACAAATACACATATAAACTGCCCCTGCAACTCTCTCAAGCTCTCTCTAGTCATCAACTCCTTTCTCCAAGAGATCACTCCTTCATTAAATAGAAAATACCATCCAAAATATCCTTAGTATTTCACATCCCATCTCTTTCATTGGATTATGGGCCTTGGAGATAGGTGGCAACAATGAAAGAGACATAAATCCAACAAACTGCTAATTTTAAGGAAGTTGTTGGAAGTCATTAATAAATATGTTGCCAACTCACTGTATGAGGTTTTAATGGAGCTAAATCTTAGGCGAAAATGTCCTTTAGCATCTAACTGATATTTGAGAATTCATTCGAACCCTCCTTGACAGGTGGCAACCTCCAAACAAGGAAAATATCCAATAACTGTCTGAGTTTGCAACACACTCGTGTTTTAATTTCATCTTTCAAATTCCAAAATGGGTCAGGATGATTTTTGGTTATTTGGTCAATGCCATAATCATGCTCCACAAAATATTTCAGAAGAACCCACATCACCATTTGAGATTTATGATAAAATATTTAGAAGAAGCAACTACAGGAAATGAGTTTGCAGCGCCAATTTGTAGCGCACTAGTGTTTTAATTTTATCTTTAAAATGCCAAATGGGTCAAGCTGATTTGTGGTCATTAGGTCAATTCCATAATCATGCTCCCCCAAAAAAAATTCAGAAGAACCCACATCACCATATGGGATTTATGATAAAATCTTTAGAAGAAGCAACTACAGGAAACGAGTTTGCAGTCAATTTGCAACGCACTGGTGTTTTAATTTTATCTTTCAAATGACGAAATGGGCTAGGCTAATTTTTGGTCATCGGGTCAATGCCATAATCATGCCCCTCCAAAAAAAAACTCAGAAGAACCCACATCACCATTTTGTATTTATGATAAAATATTTAGAAGAAGCTGCTATAGGAAATGAGTTCGCAGCGCCTCTGATAGCGGCGTTGCAAACTTTTCCTGTAAGTGTTGTTTTGTGCCAAATCAACTCAATTGATTCCAAAGCCATGCAAGAAGCCTTGAAAACCTTTGATAAACCTACTACAACTTCCGAGTAATGAAAATAACTTGCATAAACAATATATTCATAGCAACATAGGACAAAACACTCCTTATATTTACAAGCTTGCATATATAAGATATCATAGAAAAAACTGATTGAAAGTTGCAGACATAATGCTTTATCCTCTTCTTGTTTATGAACATTACACTAAGAGTTCTTCAAGCTCTTAATCCACCACAAGCTATTACAAAGAGTTCATAGCGCCAAAAGTGGTAGTATGTGATAGTTTGTAGCGCACTGTGTTTTAATGAAAATGGAGACAGATTTGATACCTTTCCTTCCTTACAAATGATGACAATCACCCTTATAACACTAAGACTTGAAAATGTATTTTGATCAACTTTAGAACCAACGTTAAAATCAAGCACCTTGATTTATAATCATAAAAGATGACTCTAAACCTATGAACTTTTAAATGACTGACTCCTAGAAGAAGGAAATACCACATGACTAGCAATGACTAATGATGTGCTTCAGTACATATCTTGTGCTAACATTGGCTCCACAAGGGATGGAGGCCTACCTATGAGACTCCAAGAACTTCTGCATTTCGAGTGCCTTATCCATTGGGCATAAAACAAGCTCTTTCATGAAACCAAACATACTGCAAACTAAAAACGGTATTGTAAACATACTGCAAACTAAAACCGGTACTGTAAACTCACTGCAATCAAATCCACTCTGAAATATGCACAAGCTGAAAACAATGCTACTGAAAATCAAATGCTCATGGAGTGAGCTTATTTATATGTTCCTACACTAACCCATTGAAAAGAAAAAAAAATGCAAACCAAAAGTCTTGAGTGTTGAGCTTATTCATCCTACACCTAATCAGTTGAACTGTTGCTTGATAAAGTATAATTAGTTTTCCAATGAAGCCATGCAAGGAACTGATTGACTGGTGAAAATTTTAATCTGGATCAGAAAAAGAAGAAATCCATGGCATAGAAAAGTGCAGTTCAAAAAAATAACAGAACCAACATCCACTAAGAAACAATGGTTTGACATCTACATTTCTCAAAGACTCCATCTAATCATCCATAGGGTTTTGAAACTCATAAGGAAAAACCTTTTCTTACTGTTCCAACTAGAGATTGGATTATTTCTGTATATGCCCAACTTTATAACTGTTGCCAATTTCAGTTTTCTACAAAAATGAGGTTTGCTGCAAGCTTCTTTCACTGTTTGCAAGTGAAAATTGACTAAAAGACAACCGATCCACGTGATTTATAGCCAGAGAAAACACATCTTCATATTCATAATAATCAGAAACAATTATAGCAGGTGAACTTTCATAAACCTGTTTATTTGCTTCTACTCCATATCCATGAGAAATCATATCATTTTGAAGATTATCAACCTCTTGATCATCATGAACAGTCTCTTCTACTGCAACATATTCTTCAATACAAGCATACTCTTGATGACTGTCAGATCCTTTACACAACAAATCAAACTCATGAAAACATTCTGGATAAAGGAAGTCATCTGGAAATTTCTCTTTATAAAATGAATGAAAGGAAGTATGAAAACCTTTCAAAGAATAAACACTGGCAACCAGAAAAGATCTACACCATTCATGGGATTTTCCCTCCAGGGAGTATCTAAATAGCTTGATCATGACATCTCCATGTATAACTTTCAATTTAAGCATGCACTCATGAAAATCTAATAAGAACTCAACTAACACTTCCCATTTTTCTCCTCTAAACCTAGGAAGAGGACCTTTCCATTCACTTCTATCAGGCACAAGGTTTGGAAAACTAGATATATTTGAAAAATCACAAAATGCATACCTATGAGCAAGTATCTTTTCCATTTCAAACCAGTGAAATCACCAATATATTCATTTGTGATGAAGCTGGAGTCTCCAAGTAGAATATTACAGGCAAACTAGTGTCCTTCTCCTGTCTACCATCAAGAGCTAGATCTATTCTATGTCGTTCTCCCATATAAAATTACTTCATTCTTCGCTCCCCAACAACGACGCCAAAAATGTTAGCACTGAGAGACACCCTCAGACTGCTAGAGGATAATCCCAGTACCCATTTGATTTAAATTATTAAAACATGTTATACTTGGTGGATCAACAAGAGAAGAGTAAAAGGGAGGGAAACAAACTGCTTGCAAATACATTCTGTTGGGCATGGAGTCATAACATTCTACAGATAAAAGGAAATCAGACTGCCTACCAAACAAAAGGCTTATGTAAATATGGGTAGAAGAATAAAAGGTAAACAAAAAGAAGAATAACCACATAACAAATATCCTTTCTGTATGATAGATTAAAGAGTGCTTGAACAATAATCAATGATTAACAAACAATTACCACAAATCCTTTGCAACTCATGAATCCATTAACCAAAGGTATCTTTTGATATTCAAAATATGTAAATATTACTCAAGCAAGATGATAAGAAAGAATGGAAATAAGAGAAAAACAGAGAAAGAATGTAAACAAGAGAAAAACAGTCTGGTATCACAACTTTCATGAATCTCTAATGGCAAAAATGCCTACAACACATGCCCTCAGACTTACAAATACACAGATAAACTGCCCCTGTAGCTCTCTCAAGCTCTCTCTAGTCATCAACTCCTTTCTCCAAGAGATTCCTCCTTAATTAAATAGAAAATAACATCCAACATATCCTTAGGAGGTCTCAACCCATCACTTTCATTGGATTCTAGGCCTTGGAGATAGGTGGCAACAATCAAAGAGACAAAAATCCAACAAACTGCTAATTTTTAGGGAGTTGTTGGAATTCATTATTAAATCTACTGCCAACTCATTGCATGAGGTTTTAATGGAGCTAAATCTTAGTTTCATGTTTCATTTAGCATCCAAATTATCTTTGAGAAGTCATTCGAACCCTCCTTGATAGGTGGCAACCTCTAAACAAAACGAATATCCAATAACTGTTTGAGTTTATAGTGCCAATTTGTAGCGCACTAGTGTTTTAATTTTATATTTCAAATTAAAAAATGGGTCAGGATGATTTTTGGTCATCCGGTCAATGTTATAATCATGCTCCTCTAAAAAACATTTCAGAAGAACCCACATCACCATTTGGGATTTATGATAAAATCGTTATAAGAAGCAACTACAAGAAATGAGTTTGTAGCGTCAGTTTGCAGCGCACTGGTGTTTTAATTTTATCTTTCAAATGTCAAAATAGGTCAGGATGATTTTTTTTCATTAGGTTAATTCCATAATCATGCTCCTCCATAAAAAAATTCAGAATAACCCACATCACCATTTGGGATTTATGATAAAATATTTAGAAGAAGAAGCTACATGAAATAAGTTTGCAGCGCCAGTTTGTAGCGCACTTGCGTTTTAATTTTATCTTTCAAATGAAAAAATAGGCCAGGATGATTTTTGGTCATTAGGTCAATGCCATAATCATGGTCCTCCACAAAAAAATTCAGAAGAACCCACATCACCATTTGGGATTAAAATCTTTAGAAGAAGTTGCTACAAGAAATGAGTTCGCAACGCTTTTGACAACGACGCTGCAAACTTTCTTGTAGTTGTTGTTTTGTTCCAAATCAACTCAAATGATTCCAAAACCATGCAAGAATCCTTGAAAACCTATGATAAACCTGCTACAACTTCTGAGTAATGAAAATGACTTGCATAAACAATATATTCATAGCAGCATAGGACAAAACATTCCTTAGATTTACAAGCATGCATATATAAGATATCATAGAAAAAACTGATTGAAAGTTGTAGACATAATGCTTTATCCTCTTCTTGTTGCTGAACATTACACTAACAGTGCTTTAGGCTCTTAATCCGCCACAAGATGTTATAGAGAGTTCGTAGCGCAATGTGTTTTAATGAAAATGGAGACGAATTTGATACCTCTCCTTCTTTACAAATGATGGCAATCACCCTTATAACACTAAGA
>SNQJ01S0106340.1:0-23695 GCA_010110895.2 Picea sitchensis | reverse complement strand
ATATGGACAAAAGCCACCTTCAGTTCTCTCATACTTACCGGGTACCTCGAAGGTCCAGGCGGTTGACCAAACACTTACAGTCCAAGAGGATATTCTTCATACCCTTAAAGAGAACTTGGTCATGGCACATAATCTCATGAAGCATCAAGCAGATCAAGGTCGCTCTGAATGTCAATTTGTAGAAGGGGATTAGGTGTTTCTGCGACTGCAACCATATAAGCAAACTTCCCTCAAGGTCGAGCATTGTCAAAAGATAGCGCCCAAATTTTATGTTCCTTACACAGTTCTCAAGCATGTGGGACAAGTCACATATCAGTTAACTCTGCCCAGTTAGTCGAAGCTACATCTTTTTTTTCATGTTTCATGATTGAAGAAGGTGATTGGAACCAGGTGCCAAATTCAAACCAACCTTCCAGAGTTAGCTGAAGAAGGATCCATTTGGCTACAACCAGAAGCAGTTTTAGACCAGCGTGAGCGTCGCCTGCGTCAGAAAACCATCAAGGAAGTGCTAGTACAATGGAAAGATATGACTCCAGCAGATGCCACTTGGGAACCAACTACCATTCTGTAGTAGTTTCCACATCTCAAGCCTTGAGGACAAGGTTGTTTTTAAGGGGGTGAACATGTTAAGGTCCTAACCCGCACATAGGTAGATCAATGTATTCAGATGTAATAAAGGTCAATATTACTAAGGCCTTTCAATAAAATAGAATAAGGCGGATGTAAGAATACCTAATAGAATCTTCCGCTTCTAGAAGTATCTTCCTCTAGATGCTTCTCTTAGTATACATATTTAGTATAAATAAGGGTCAAGGGTATGAAAACGCTAGCTTGGATATTATTGTAACAGAGCATTTATCGACTAGAGGTTTCCCCCTCGAAGAGGCCTGTGAACATTGATTTCTGAATCAAAGTGTTATTTCAATTGTTGTTCTCATATTATTTCTGTGTTATTGTGGAGATTATGCTGGTTATATTACTGTTATTCTGCCATTTCTAGCATTTTATTCTTGTTCTGTGTATTTATTATATCTGGTATCTTGCAAAATCCTTCAAGGGAAGAAGCTCATAAGGAATATCACTTTCATAAAGTGTTCACAAGATCCAGAAATTGGATTTGCAGGAAAGGAGAAGATCAAAATCTTTTAATTATTGAAATCTTCCAAGTTCGAGAAGAAGGCACAAAAGCTCAAGAGGATGAGCATAGCAGCTGTCAGATAAGCTGCAAGGAAAATATCTAGACCGTTGAATCCATGTCCAAACACTCAGAAGAGAGTGCCGGAGAGATCATATCAGAATCTCTAGATTGGAGCACCGTGGACCGATAACAGTTGGATCTGGAGGAAGTGCCCGAAGGTTAAAGCCCTTCACAGTGCACAGGATGGTGGGTTTTGCGAAATCCAAAACCCTACATGATCATAGTCGTCCATCGGAGGGGATACATGGTGAGTAGCCATCATTTCGCTAACTTTCTACTCAATAAATTCAAAGGAGTAGAGTCAAGGATTGGCGAAGTCCAAAATCGCGACATGCTCTGAACCGTTAGATCATGGGAAACCTGGACCGTTGATCTAGGTGAAGGAAATATCGGGAGATTTAGCCCCAGGCCATAGCCAGAGACCATGTAGTAGAACTAAAGGGAGGAGCTAAAACGAGTTAAGCCCCATCGCGATTTTGTTAATCGAGAGCTTGAAGGACAAGGAGTCGACTCCTTCACATTATCAATACGCAAAATGCGACGAGTGCCTTTTGGGCTCAGTCGATGATCACAGGCGGTGGTCACATGGAGAAAGGATACGAGGGGAGATAGCCCAATGCTTATCCTTTGCTGGGAATCAACTATCGAGAGTTGGAGAGTCAAGTGTGGCTCACGTGTCAAAGTCTCGATATGCGAAGTTCTGAACCATTGTTTGTGTAGGGGTGCGGTCACAACCCGTGGTCGCATGGGGTCGAGCTCGTGCTTGGTGCTTGTTCACACAGGGCGAGTTTCATAAACGGATATGTGAATATTTTTACTTGAGGTTCCAGCAAGGGACTAAAGAGTTGTTTCAGCTTGAGGGGATTGAACGATACAAAGACCGGGAGGTCACAGAACCCCGAAGGGGAGGGGGTATGCATCATATATATATATATATATATTTCATGACACGTTTTTTGTAAATCTCATTGTTTCTACATTTTATGTTGATGAATATATGAATTTCAAAGTGCTTGAATTCCAAAGTGTATGATTTTTATGTGTATTAATCCCTTGTTTTTTTTCTAAAGTGATTATAAATAATTGCATTATGCATTAAGGAATATCTTATGGTGGAAAATATTTTTAAGTGCTAAATCCATAAGCAATTAATGGTTCTCAAGTAGCATTGTTTTCTAATCAACCATGTATCTCTGTTGGCCCTTGGTTATGGAAGGAAGTGAAGAATAGGGAAGAAAAGGTAAAAAGCGAACTTAGAGGAAGACACAGTGAATGTCACTGGTTCAAAGTGAGAAGAAGAGCAGAGAAGATGGAGCGAAGTATGGAAAAGAAAGTTGTTGGATGAGAAGATCAAGGTTGATAGATCGGAAAGGAAGAGGGATCGAGCAAAACTCAGAAAGCGGGGAAAAGACACCTTTGGATGCTTTGGAGCACCATGCGAGAAGGAAGGAAACATAGGCTAGAGAAGCCCGAAAAAAGCGGGTCAAGTTGACTAAGGGTTTTAGACTCCTAGGGTGTTGGCACCTAGGTTTCAGCCTAAGGATATCATTGAGACATTGTAATGTATAAATAAAGGTCAAGAGGACCTAGGTTGGGTTGGTAATTCTAGTTGGTACGATATTGTTGTTGATCTATCTCTATAGTTGTGGTGAGAGAGAAGTGTTGAGTGAGAGAGCCTTCTGGTATTGTAATATCTTTAGTTGTGTGTGAAGGTCAAGTCCTACAGTTGGGTGCATAGGAAGGGGAGAGAAAGAGAGAGAAGAAAGAATATCTGCTAGTTGAGAGCACAGATAATAATTGTATGCTTTACCTCAATAAATCATAAGCAGAGCTCTATCGATGTAGCCCTAGAGAGAGGGTGAACCATGTATATCTAGTGTTAGGTGTGTGATTGATGCCTTGATCTCTGTCATTTTTATATTGTTATTTTCATTTGTGTATTAGATTAGATCTATAATTGTGCAGGGTAGATCTGGCTTGATAAGTGATAGATGCATGTTGTGTTGTTGTTATAATAGATCCACTTGATATTCCCCTGGTTGTAGACATCTATGCCTTGCAACCCCCTCATAGTTGCTTCAGGTGAGACTGCATATGCTTCGTAGGTGTTGCCAAAAGGGCCAGTAGCTAGGGCTTGTTGGTGCACTCTTGGAACTGAACCCTGGGTCTGCCCCTGTGCCAAAAAATGGTTTCGTTGTCGGGACATGAATCTTTGTAAGGGAATTTCAAGGTGGTTCCCATCAAAGAAAGAGATTCAAAAGTGGATAGAGGATCAAGAAAAGGTTCGTTGAGGCCCAAAACAAGAACCCTAATCTTATTTCAGAGGACTGGTTGGAGAAGTATATTTTTACGGATATACACGAGATATTCTTTGGGGGAATCCATCAGGAGCTGTATGAATGGTTAGCTAGGTTAGTTGATACCCAGTTCGAGATCAGATCTAGACCTCCTGTGGTTTGGATGTCGATGATGATCCAGAAGGTCAAAAGAGTTGATAAAATCATATCCAAAGAAGTAGATCATTGGTTTGATAGTACTATTGGAGGGTATATCACTGAGTTTGTTGCTGACATGGTAAAATCGTATAGCCAAGTCGAGAGATACTTTTTCAAAGGACCCAGAGGAAAAAATTTTCACTTTTGGAAGCTGAGAATCAAGATGATGTTGCTTGAAAAGAAAGTCTTGAAGATACAGTAGATCAGGTGGATTTGAAAAGGTTAATGTTCAAGAATTCAGACAGTGACAGTGACACAGAAGATGGAAATACACACAGTGGAAGAGTATTTCGAGGGGTTCACCTTGAGAACCTCTTTAAGAAAAACTACGGAGAAGAGGGTTTCTACAGTGGAGAAGAGGTGGATTTGATAGATGAAGAACATTCAGAACCCACCAGAGAAGAAGAAGGGGAAGCTGAAGAACTTCACTGAAATGAGACAGAAACCTCAGGAACTGCGCAGACTATTGAAGTAAGTAATATCAAGCCTCGTGTTGTTTCAGAAATGCTAAGTATTCAGAATATTCTGAATCACCAGAGTCCGCAGAGCACTATTACTAGCAGTTCAGCATCCACTTAGGCAGGAAACCTAGGCAACTTCATGGCAGATGATATAAGGCTCCCTATCTTTAGAGGAGATGGATTTGAAGATCCTGATCAACATTGGTTCCTGTGTGAGGCCATACGGAACATTAAAAAATTATCGGTGTAGTTGTTAAAAGAAACCAGTTTAGCACTACACTGAGAGACCTTGAGCTGGTACATGAAGATTGTCCAAGGACTTGCACAGCCTAATCCATTGAATGAGATCAAGAACACGTTGGTTGCAGAGTTTAAGAAACCTAAGTCGGATTCACAATGTATTACAAAACTGAAGGAGATCAAGTATAAGGTAGCCGACCTGTTTGGGAGTTTGACCAGAGATTCAAGACCCTAACAGGAAGATTGAATTTCTAGATCCCAGATGAGCAGAACAAGGAATGGTTCATCGTTTCCCTATTACTACATAACAGTGTTCCCTTGATGCAGCAAAATATTTCTTCGTAGGCAGAATCATTGGAGATCTCCATGAATCTTGAATCAACCCCTATGGCAAAATCCATTGCAGGTATGAGTCAGATCTTGAGTCAGCTAACTAGTTTGTCTCTACAGGTCGAAGACATGAATAAAGACAAGGGAAAAGACAAAAGAGAAGACATCTGGTGTGTCATATGCAGATCAGAAGGTCATCACAAGTAACATTTCCCTCTATTAAATGAATACTTGGCTTCTGGAGCTCCGATCCCTTTGAAGAAAGTCACCTTACCTTGGTGCGAAGTATGCAGAAATTGACATTGCCCTGGTGAGTGATATTACATGCAGAAATACGTTTAGACACCCACAAACTTATACTACACATTCTGTAAATCAGTAGGGCATGATGATAGAGATTGTAGAGATTATGATCTCATGCATGAAAGATCAAGAGACATATATAATATCCAAGGTGAAGTACATAAAGAAGGAAACACTACGTAGTATAACTCCCCGGGAAGAGGAAACTTCAATCCTCGAGGTGGATACAGAGAATGAGGAGGAGGAGGAGGAATGGGCCAAGTCCGAGGATAAATAATCTATTATAACTGGGCACAACCATGACATCTAGAAAGGGACTTTCAGAACCCTTGTACCACTCGAAATTATTTCAACTCCTTCGAGCATGTCATTGAGCATTGCCCGATGCTACTAGCTAAGATTCAGGAAAGACGAGGACCTCAGCAGAACCCGCAAGTGAAACTAATATATGTTGAACATCGTGGATTAGACCCTAGAGTCGTTGTTATTACTTGAAGAGGAGTTTCTATAGGAAAGGATAGAATGACCCAACAAAATAGCACATAGGACTCAGGTATCAGGAAAGATGCAGAGAAGACCCATACTTTTGATGCAAAGAAAGAAAGGAAAATATTTGAGGAAGCAAGGAAAGAGTTCAAAGAAGATCATTGTTCATCCTAAAAAACAAAACCAAAAATAAGAGAATATGGAATGCCTCAGGCATTCGATCAGTCTGCTTCACCCAAAGAAGGAAAAGAGGTAAGCAAAACTCATGGAATTTATATGCACTTGTGTTAAGTTAATTCAAGATAAAAGCGTTGTACAAGAGTTGCATAATTTAATCAGACAATATGAGATAGGAAGGATAGACCCTTTACTGAGCAAGGGAGTACACCAAATTTGGAATAAGAGAAGGACAAATAAAGAATTACACTTGAATGCTCAGATAGGAGAATATGATATAGACTATGTAGTCTTAGACTTAGGGTCGGAGGTCAATGTCATGATGAAGCAAACTTGGGCACTAATGGGAAAACGGAGGTTGATCTATTCCCCTATCAGACTTAGGATGGCTAATCAACATGTTGTCAGCCCATTTGGACGATTGGAGCATGTCTCTGTGGACATCGACGGAGTAAGAAAATTTTCATATTTTGAGGTAATTGAGATAGTCGATGACAGTTTCCCTTACTCTTCTTTGTTAGGAATTGATTGGGCCTTCAACAATTCCACTGTTGTTGATTTAAAGAAAATGCGTATGACCTTTGAAAGGGATGGCCTTAGGGTCATTGCACCCTTAGATCCAGACGAGCGTCAGCAATACACAGAGCCCATCCGAGAAGAAGACCAAGCATATGAACTGGAAAATATCTACAAATTAACAGCCAAACAACAAGATTATATCAACCCTACAGCCGATGGAAATTTGAGTTGGCGAAGTGAGAGCACATGTTCATCAGATTCAGAAGAAGCACTAGAGAACTAGAAGAACTAGATGTATGAAGTATCTACCAGAAGATGTGCTAGATTAACCAGAGAAGTTTGCTAGATTGGCACAACAATGAGTAACTTACCCACATTTGATGGTCTGAATCCTTTAGAAGCCTTCCTATCAGACTTTGAAGAAAATTTACCAACACAACAGAGACTGTTGGCCATGGACGAGGCCCTGAAAGCTACACCAGAAAGATGGTGGGGCACATATAAAATCAATATTACAAACTAGACACAATGCCAAAATTTAATGAAAGCATGATTCTCAGCACAAGTAGTAAGTTGCGAAGTAAGGTACATTGGTCGAAGTTTCCCAAAGGACCATGTGCAAAGCTATGAAGAGGCCTGGAGTGACACTCCTCAAGAACAATGGGGCACAGATTCATTAACATGCTGGACATGACTCTTATCAACTGGTACCTTCAAGCGGAGATGTGCCTCATCACTGCAGAGTGGGAAGGTATGATTCATAATTTTTTCACCACCTTTTCATTTGAAAGTGACTATCCTTCAGTAGACCAAGCATTATGTATTGTGAGATAAAAGGTATTCTAAGAGGCATCTAGCCTCCCTATGAAACAAGAAGAGGATGAATGGACTGCGCCTCTCCAGAAATTGCAGAGATGCTACAACATCAATGTTGATGACGACGATGATCCGAGGAAGGTAAACATCACTGAAACAGAAGGCCAAAGAGATGTGGAGGGAACAGGAGTTGAGCTACCATTTATTGGTCAGCCAATCAAGATAAAAAATGTCAATAGTGGAATAGAGGAGACACCAAATCTTGCCAATGTCGGAGATTATTGGGATGCTTCTACCATTGACAAGATTACAGAGTTGTTGCATGAATATCAGGACTTGTTTCCTACCAAGTTCACTGATATGAAGGGTATCAAAGGACCTATGGGAGAGATAAGAGTACCTTTGAAACCAGGTACAAAGAAAGTCAAGCAAAGATCCTACAGATTGAATCCAAAATACAAGGAAAAAGTGAAGATTGAGCTTGATAGAATGCTGGAAGCAGGGATTATTGAACCTGTCAAAGAATCAGAGTGGATCAGCCCTATGGTTGTACAAGAAAATAAGACAAGAGAAATTAGGATATGTGTGGACCTTAGGAATTTTAATGATGCATGTCTTCATAACCCTTTCCCTACACCATTCACTGATGAAGTATTAGAAAATGTGGGAGGCCAGGAGGTATATTCTTTTACAGATGGATTTTCAGGCTACCATCAGATCCATATTTCCAAGGAGGACCACCACAAGATCACATGTTGGCATAGGGGCAGACCTAGGGTTCATCTCCAAGAGTGCACCAACAAGCCCTAGCTACTAGCCCTTTCGAAAACACCTGCGAAGAAGATGCAGTCTCACCTGAAGCATCTATGAGGGGGTTGCAGGACAGAGATGTCTACAACCAGGGGAATATCAAGTGGGTCTATTACAACAGCAACACAACATGCATCTATCACTTATCAAGCTATATCTACCCTGCACATTTCATATATCTGATCTAATACAATAATGAAAATAATAATATAACAGGGGCTGAGATCAAAGCATCAACCACACACACAACATTAGATGTACGTGGTTCACCCTCTCTCTAAGGCTACGTCTAAAAAATTGTCTTATGATTTATTAAGATAAAGCATACAGTTCTTATTTGTTCTCTCAGCTAGAATATCATCCTTTCTTCTCTATCTTTCTCTCCCCTTCCTATGCACCCAACTGCAGGACTTGACCTTCGCACACAGTAGAAGATATTACAATACCAGAAGGATTTGTCTCTCTCAACACTTCTCTCTCTCAATACAATGATCCCTTACACAATACTATAGCTAGATCAACAACAATATTGTACCACCCCGACCTAGGTCCTCTTGACCCTTATTTATACATTACAATACCTCACCGACAACCTTAGGTTGAAACCTAGGTGCCAAAACTCTAGATACCAAAACCCTAGGTGTCTAAAACCCTAGGTCAATTTGACCCACTTTTTTTGAGCTTCATCGGCTTGTCTTTCCTTCCTTCTCACACGGTGCTCCAAATCATCCAAAGGTGGCTTTTCCCCGCTTTATTAGTTTTCCTCGATCCCTCTTCCTTTCTGATCTGTCAACCTTCACCTTCTCGTCCAATAGATTTCTTTTCCATACTTCACTTGATATTTTCTACTATTTTTCTCACTTCGACCTAGTGACATTCACTGTGTCTTTTGCGAAGTGCACATTTCACCTTTTGTTCCTTGTTCTTTGCTTCATTCCATAACCAAATGCCAACAGGCCCCCAACACTCACCTGTGACTCATCCCGAAGCACTTCAGATGTGATTACTCTATTTTTCTTCTTCCTTAGACTGCGTAGTGCATCCTTTGCTTCTGCTTGATACCTCCTTTCCCTCCTTGTGCAGACTGTTGTTTCTGCATCCAGTACCCAGTTTTAACTGCACATGTTACCTAGACCCTTTTCCTATTTTTTTTACTAAGAGCTACAAGGAAGTTGGTTGTCATAGTACAACTTCAGCCGACTCCCATTTACCAATCCTTCCTTCCATTCTCCCTTCAATGTTTTTCATTGCGCAACTCCTCCTTCTCTACCATAGGTGATCTCATATGGTCCAAGCTAATGCGTTCTAAAATTCCCAGGGTGTTTCAGGAATTTACTGTCATACACCAGTATTAAATCACCTTGATTGAATGCCTTCTTCTTGACATGCCTATCATGATATGCCTTATCTCGTTCCTTATAAACCTGCTGGTGGAATCCTGCAATGAATCTATCTTCTTCCAGTTCAACCAACTATGCAAGCCTCTCGCTAACAGCGCCAGTATCATCCATGTTTGTAAACGCAACAATCCTTAATCTTGGTACCAAGTATTCCATTGGGACAACAACTTCAAGGCCATAAACCAATTTGAAAGGGGTCTGCATTGTTAATTTCTTGCAAGTGGTTCTATAGGCCCATAGTACTGCAGGTACTCTTAAATCCCAGTCATCCTTGTTCACACTGCAAATCTTTGTTAGTGCAGTCTCCAAGATCTTATTGAATGCTTCGACTATCCCATTTTCTTGTGGATGGTAAGGTGTACTCTTCTGATGGTGGACTGCAAATTCTTCAGTCAGGACTTCAACTGTATTATTGATGAAGTGCATGCCTTGATTGCTCATAAGGATCTTGGGGCATCCAAACCTAGTTATTATGTCATCAAATATAAAATATGCAGTTGTGTTTGCACTACAGTATTTTACTTCTCTGGCTTAGGCCCATCTAGTTAAGTATTATGTCGTAGTAATGATGTATCTTGATCATGTGCTCTTTCCTGGTGGGTTTATGGGTCCCACAAAGTCAATGGCCCATTTTTCAAATGCTTGTAAGGTCATCTATGGTGCTATGGAATTTCATTTCATCTAGATGGTTTTCCAACTCTCTGGCATACATCACAGGCTCTAGCATAATCTTTAGCATCTCTATGTAAGGTAGGCCACCAAAGGCCAACTCTCAGAACCTTCCGCACAATTTCTCTTCCTACATAGTGTCCTCCTACGATGCATTCAAGAGCTTCTACAAGGATCAATGGTTGCTCTATCTCCATAACGCATCTCCTTAGTATCTCATCAGGTCCCATTTTGTATAGATGACCAGCTATCAGTGAAAAGTCTGCAGCGCGCACCACTAGTTGCTTCTTCTGGGGAATCGTGTACTCACTAGGTGCCATTCCTGTTGACAGGAACTGGACTATGTCTGTGAAGTGGTCATCAATATTTCTAATGACAAGTAATTGTGCATCCGATCGAGTATCCTCCAAACTGGTGGGTTCTTCTCCATGTTCCAACCTCGACAGATGGTTAGGGCCTTTGTTCATTCTTCCTAGCTTAACTATGATTTCAAAATCATATTCTTGAAACAACAGAAGCCATCTGCATATTCGTCCCCCCAACACTGGCTTGTTGACTAGGTATTTCAGCATGGAGTGATCTATAAACATTTTAAAGTGTCCTCCCAACAAGTAGTGGTGGAATTTTTGCAACGCATACACCATGGATAATCCTTCTCTCTCGATAGTGGTGTAACTAATTTCAGCTGTAGATAGATTCCTACTAGCAAAATCTAATGGATAGTCGATATCCCCTTCTCCTAGTTGTGTCAGTACTGCTCCTAATGCAATAGAAGATGCATCGACGTGAACATGAAACTCTTTGCTCCAATATGGAAAAACAAGAATGGGCGCAATGACCATCTTCTATTTCAGTGTGTCGAAGCTCTACTGGCATTCGTCTGTCCAACCAAACTGACAATCTTTCTTCAACAGCTTCTCCACTGGTGCTGTGATTTGGGCATAGCCTTTAATGAATTTCCTGTAATAGCCAATATGTCCTAGCACAGTGCGCAATTGTTTGACTGAAGTAGGAGGTGGTAGATCAACTATAATTGCAATTTTAGATGGATCAACCAACAATCCCTGCTTGCATACAATATGGCCTAATAACACTCCAAATGGTGAGAAGAAGATGCACTTCCTCAAATTCAAAGAAATTTGACACTGTCTTCATTTATCCAACGTTAGCCTTAGACACTCAATATGATTTTTCAACAAACTAAACATAGTCGAGTCATCAAAATATGTTTCTAAAAATTTATGCAAAAATTCTTTGAGTGCTTCGACCACCACCCTGGAAAAGATGGTTGGGGAATTCTTCAGTCCAAATGGAATCAATGTATATTGGTAGGATTCCCATTCTGTGGAAAACATGGTCTTGTGGCGGTCCTCCTTAGCAATCTGGATCTGATGGTATCCTGAAAATCCATCTGTAAACAAATATACCTCCTGCCCTCCTACGTTGTCTAATACTTCATCAGTGAATGGTGTATAGAAAGGGTCATGCAGAAAGGCATCATTCAACTTCCTGAGATCTACACATATCCTGATTTCTCCTATCTTCTTCTCTTGTACCACCATAGGGTTGATCCACTCTGATTCTTCGACAAGTTCAATAATCCCTGCTTCCAGCATTCTGTCAAGTTCGATCTTCACTTTTTCCTTATATTTCGGGTTCAATCTGTAGGATCTTTGCTTGACTGTCTTTGCACCTAGTTTAAAAGGGATCCTCATCTCTCCCATATGACCTTTGATACCCTTCATATCAGTGAACTTGGTCAGAAACAAGTCTTGATATTCATGCAACAACTCTGTAATCTTGTCAATGGTAGTATCATCCCAATAATCTCCGACATTGGCAAGATTTGGTGTCGCCTTTGTTCCAATATTGACCTTTTTTATATTGATTCATTGACCAATAAATGGTATCTCAACTTCTGGTCCCTCCACGTCTCTTTGGCATTCTGTTTCAGTGATGTTCACTTTCCTAGGATCATCATCGTTATCGAAATTGATGTTGTAGCAGCTCTGCAATTTCTGGAGAGGCGTAGTCCATTTGTCCTCTTCTTGTTCCATATGGAGGCTAGATGCCTCTTCAAATACCTTCTATCTCACAATATGTAATTCTTGTTCTACTGAAGGATATTCACTTTCAAATGAAAAGGTGGTGACAAAATTATGAATCATACCTTCCCAATCTGCAGTGACGAGGCGCAACTCCACTTGAAGGTACCAGTTGATAGGAGTCATGTCCAATGTGTTAATGAATCTGTGCACCCATTTTTCTCATGGAATGTCACTCCAAGCCTCTTTGCAACTTCGCACATGGTCCTTTGGTCAACTTTGACCAGTATACCTTACTTCGCAACTTACTGCTTGTGCTGAGAACCGTGTTGTCATTAAAGTTCGACATTGTGTCTAGTCTATAATATTACTTTTATGTGTCCCCCACCATCTTACTGGTTTAGCTTTCAGGGCCTCATCCATGGCCAACAGTCTCTGTTGTTTTGGTAGACTTTCTTCAAAGTCCAGCAAGAAGGCCTCTAATGGATTCAGACCATAAAATGTGGGTAAGTCGCTTACTATTGTGTCGAACCAATGAACTTCTCTAGTTAATCTGGCACATCTTCTGGTAGATACTTCATACATCTAGTTATGCCAGTTCTCCAATGCTTCTTATGAATATGATGAACACGTGGTGTCACTTCTCCAACTTAGATTCCCATCGGCTATAGGGTTGATGTAATCTTGTTGTTTGGCTGTTAGTTTGTATATGTTTTCCAATTTGTATGTGTGGTCTTCTTCTCTTATGGGCTCTATGTATCGTGGACCTTCATCTGGATCTAAGGCTGAAATGACACTAAGGCCATCTCTTTCAAATGTCATACGTCATTTTTTCAAATCAACAATAGTGGAATTGTTGAAGGCCCAATAAATTCCTAGCAATGCAGGTTAAGGGCAGGTGTCATCAACAATTTCAATTACCTCAAAATCTACAAAGGTTCTAACTCCGTCAATGTTCACAGGGACATGCTCCAATCATCCAAATGGAACGACAACTTGCTAATTATCCATCCTAAGTCTTATAGGGGAATAAATCAACCTCGGTTTTCCCATTAGTGCCCAAGTTTGATTCGTCATGACATTGACCTCCGACCCTAAGTCGAGGACCACATAGTCTATATCATACTCACCTATTTGAGCATTCAAATGTAATTCTTTATTTGTCCTTCTCTTCGTACCAATTTGTTGTACTTCCCTATTTAGTAAGGGGTCTATATTCCCTAGCTCATACTACCTGATTAAGTTCTATAGTTCTTTCACAACGTTCTCTTCCTGAATTAACTTAATACAAGTGTATAAGAATTCAATGAGCTTACGAACCTCTTTTCCTCCTTTTGGAAAAACCGACTGATCAAGTGCATGAGGCATCCCATATTATCTAATTTCTGGTCATGTCTTGGAGGAAGAACCTTGACCTGCTTTGAAATATTTCCTTGATTCCTCAAAGATTTGTCTTTATTTCTTCACATCAAAATTGTGGGTCTTCTCTGTAGCTTTCCTGATACCTGTGTCTTCTGCGATATTTCCTTGGGTCATTCTATCCTCTCCTGTGGCAGCCACTCCTCGAGTGATAACATCGACTCTAGGGTCTTCTTCACGAGGTTCAACAAAGATTAATTTCACTTGTGGGTTATGTTGGGGTCCTCGTCTTTCCTGAAGCTTGGCTAGCAACACAGGGAAGTCCTCAATGACATGCTCGAAGGAGTTGCAATAACTGCAAGTGGTGCAAGGGTTCTAACCGTCCCTTGCTAGATGTCCAAGATGCATGCAGTTATAACATATTATTTTTCCTCGGCCTCGGCCCATTCATACTCCTCATCCTTGTCCTATGTATCCACTGTGAGGATTGAAGTTTCCTCTTCCTGGGGAGTTATTCTGCACATTGTTTCCTTCTTGATGTACTTCGCCTTGGATCTTGTATATGTCTCTTGATCTTTCATGCATGAGATCATAAGCTATGTAATATCTATCATCATGCCCTACTAATTTATACAATGTACAATACAAGTTTGTGGGTGTCTGAATGTATTTTTGCATGTAATAGTACTCACCAGGGTGATGTCGATTTCTAGATACTTCGCACCAAGGTAAGGTGACTTTCTTCAAGGGGCTCAGAGATCCAAAATCCAAGTATTCATTGAAGAGAGGGTAGTGTTCCTTGTCATGACCTTATGATATGAATCTGACATACCATATGTCTTCTCATTTTTATTTTCCCTTGTCCTTCTTCATGTCTTCGACCTATAGAGACAAACTATTTATCTGACTCGAGATCTAACTCATACCTGAGCTGGATTCTCCCATAGGGGTTGATTCAAGATTCATGGTGATATCCAATGCTTATGCCTATGAAGAAATCTTCTATTGCATCAAGGGAACTTTGATATGTGGTAACAGGGAAACGATGAACCATTCCTTGTTCTGCTCATCTGGGATCTTAAAATTCAATCTTCATGTTAGGTTCTTGAATCTCTGGTCGAACTCCCAAACAATTTCGGCTACCTTCTACTTGATCTCCTTCAGTTCTGTAATACATTGTGACTCCAAATTAGGTTTCTTAAATTCTATAATAAGCACATTCTTGATCTCATTCAATGGCTTAGGTTGCACAAGTCCTTGGACAAGCTTCATGTACCATCTCAACATGTGGTCTCTCAGTGTAGTTCTAAATTGGTTTCTTTTAACAGTTTCATTGGTAATATTTTTAATGTTCCATATGGCCTCACATAGGAACCAGTGTTGATCAGAATCTTCAGATCCATCTCCTCTAAAGATAGGGAGCCTCATCTCATCTTCCATGAAGTTTCCTAGGTTTCTTGTCTGAGTGGATGTTGAACTGCTAGTAATAGTGCTCGACGGACTCTGGTAATTTGGAATGTTCTGATTACTTAGCATTTCTGAAACAATAGGAGGATTGATATTAATTACTTCAGTAGCCTGTGTAGTTCCTGAGGTTTCTGGCTCATTTCAGCGAAGTTCTTCAGCGTCCTCTTCCTCTGCTCTGGTGGGTTATGAATGTTCTTCGTCTATCAAATCTGCCTCTTCTCCATTGTAGAAACCCTCTTCCCCATAGTTTTTCTTAAACAAGTTCTCAAGGTGAACCCCTCAGAATACTCTCCCACTATGCCTATGTCCAGCTTCTGTGTCGATGTCACTGTCTGAATTCTTGAACATTATCCTTTTCAAATCTTCTTGATCTACTGTATCATCAAGATGTTCTTCTCATGCAACAACATCTTGAGTCTCAAATTCAGGAATTGTAAAAAATTTCCTCTGGGTCCTTTAAAGAAATATATTTCATCTTGGTTGTATGACTCTACTCTGTCAACAACAAAATCGGTGATATACCCTCCAATGGTACTATCAAACCAATGATCTACTACTCTGGATACAACGCTATCAACCCTTTTAACCTTCTGGATCAGTTTCGATTTCCAAACTACAAGAGATCTAGGTCTTATCTCGAACTGGGTATTAACCTAGCTAACCACTCATATATCTCTTGATGGATCCCTCTAAAGAATATCTCATGAATATCGATAAAGATATATTTCTCCAACCAATATTCTATACAAATATTAGGGTTCTTGTTCTGGGCTTCAACGAAGTCCTTCTCTTGATCCTCTATCCACTTTTGAGTTTTTGTCTTCGATGGGAACCACCTTAACTTTCCCTCAAGAAGATTATGGTCCTAGAAACATAATCATTTGTTGGCATAGGGGAAGACCCAGGGCTCAACTCCAAGATCGCACCAACAATCCATAGCTATTGGCCCTTTCGGAAACACCTGCGAAGTAGATGCAGTCTCACCCGAAGCAGCTATGAGGGGGTTGTAGGACAAAGATGTCTACAACCAAGGGAATATCAAGTGGGTCTATTACAATAGCAACACAACATGCATCTATCACTTATCAAGCTACATATACCCTGCACATTTCATAGATCGGATCTAGTACAATAATGCAAATAACAATATAACAGGGGCTGAGATCAAAGCATCAACCACACACACAACATTAGATGTACGTGGTTCACCCTCTCTCTAGGGCTACGTCCACAGAACTAAATTATGATTTATTAAGATAAAGCATACAGTTCTTATCTGTGCTCTCAGCTAGCAGATCCTCCTTTCTTCTCTCTTTCTCTCCCCTTCCTACGCACCCAGCTGCAGGACTTGACCTTCGCACGCAACAGAAGATCTTACAATACCAAAAGGCTTTCTCTCTCTCAACACTTCTCTCTCTCAATACAATTATCCCTTACATAATACTATATCTAGATCAACAACAATATTGTACCTCCGCGACCCAGGTCCTCCTGACCGTTATTTATACATTACAATACCTCACCAATAGCCTTAGGTTGAAGCCTAGGTTCCAAAACCATAGATACCAAAACCCTAGGTGTCTAAAACCCTAGGTCAATTTGAACCTTTTTTTATGGGCTTCGTCGGCTTGTCTTTCCTTCCTTCTCGCGCGGTGCTCCAAATCATCCAAAGGTGGATTTTCCCCACTTTCTGAGTTTTCATCGATCCCTCTTCCTTTTTGATATTTCAACCTTGAACTTCTCGTCCAATATCTTTCTTTTCCATACTTCGCTTCATCTTTTCTGCTCTTTTTATCACTTCAACCCAGTGACATTCACTATGTCTTTCACGAAGTGCACATTTCACCTTTTCTTCCTTGTTATTCACTTCCTTCCATAACCAAGGGCCAACACCATGTTTTCCACAGAATGGGGATCCTACCAATATATAGTTATGCCATTTGGACTGAAGAATTCCCCAGCCATCTTTTCCAGGGTGGTGGTCAAAGCATTCAAAGAATTTTTGCATAAATTTTTAGAATCATATTTTGATGACTGTACTGTGTTTAGTTTGTTGAAAAATCATATTGAATGTCTAAGGCTAATGTTGGATAAATGCAGTCAGTGTCAAATTGATTTGAATTTGAAGAAGTTCATATTCTTCTCACCATTTGGAGTGTTATTAGGCCATATTGTATGCAAGCAGGGATTGTTGGTTGATCCATAAAAAATTGCAATTATAGTTGATTTGCCACCTCCTACTTCAGTCAAACAACTGTGCACTTCGCTAGGACACACCGGCTATTACAGGAAATTCATCAAAGGATATGCCTAGATTACAACACCGATGGAGAAGTTGTTGAAGAAGGATTACCAGTTTGATTGGACAAAAGAATGCAAGATAAGCTTCAACACACTGAAACAGAAGATGGTCACTGTGCCTATTCTGGTTTTTCCAGATTGGAGTAAGGAGTTCCATGTGCATGTCGATGTTTCTTCCATTGCATTAGGAGCTATGTTAGCACAACCAGGAATAGGAGACATCGACCATCCATTAGATTTTTCTAGCAGGAATCTATCCACAGCTGAAATTAATTACACCACTATAGAAAGGGAAGGATTGGCCATGGTGTATGCATTGCAGAAATTTCACCACTATTTGTTGGGAGGACACTTTAAAATGTTTACTGATCACTCTGCGCTAAAATACCTGGTCAAAAATCCAGTGTTGGGGGGGAGAATATGCATATGGCTTCTACTATTCTAGGAATATGATTTTGAAATCATAGTTAAGCGAGGAGGAATGAATAAAGGCCCTGACCAGTTGTCGAGGTTGGAACATGGAGAAGAACCCACTAGTTTGGAGGATACATTGTCAGATGCACAGATGCTCACCATTAGAAATATTGATGACCAGTTCACATACATCGTCCAGTTCATGTCAATAGGAATGAAACCAAGTGAGTATAAAATTCCCCAGAAGAAACAACTAGTAGTGCGTGTTGTAGACTTTTCACTGATAATTGTTCAGCTATACAAGATGGGACCTGATGAGATACTAAGGAGATGCATGATGGAGGTAGAGCTCTCACTAATCCTTGTAGAAGCTCATGAAGTCATCGCATGAGGACATTAGGTAGGTATGTAAACTGCGCAGAAGGTTCTGTGAGCTGGCCTTTGGTGGCCTACCTTACACAATGATCCAGATTCAGATCCAGGAGCTTGATGGGGCTCAAAAAGGCCTAAAACTAAATGTTCTCAGAATGACGTCAAAAGTGACGTGTGCGTAGGCATCATCAATACAAACCCAACTCAACTTGAATGGTCTCAAACGAGCATCGTATGCTCTTGATATCACGATCTGAAGTTCAGGTCAAACTAACAAAAACTCAAAGTCAATAGTCCATATAGCATGACATGTGGCAGGTACGGTGATGATGTGGTAGGTGTGATTACGTGGAAAATTGATGACAAGGTAGGTACAGAGCAGAAACATGGGTGAATCACTAGTTGACAAGTTGCATCATTCCAACAAATAAGTAGGTGCCACGCAGCCTGGACTTGGGCTACCACGTGGCACCCAGGTATTGGTCGAAAATTTCATGTACCAAAATTTTGGAGTTCGAAGGATTCGAATTCGTGACCTCCAAGAAGAAGCTATGCCTTGGGAGTATGTTGTATGCCAATGCACCACCATACGACTTGTTATAACAAGTCATAAATTTCTATTTAAAATGATGTGAATTGTTAAATGAGGGCGGAAAGGGTTGGGGCTAGGCCCTAGCCCACGGTTTGTTGCAATCTGCATATGTCCATGAGCGTGGGAAGCTTCCACCATATGAGTAAGTCCTGGATTGCAAGTGATATATTGGCATGGATTTTGGTAAACCTAGTCATGGGACTTATCCCATGTGACCCTTGCTTTTCGATGGTGGTTGGTTCAGTTAGACCCTGGTTCCACCATTTTTGCACATGTGACCAGTTTTTCTCGGACTAGGGGCCAGCGCGTAGCCCTTTGGGCTGGCACTTGGCCACATTAGTTGTCATGTGACCAAGAAATAGGGGGTTGCGCTCATTTTGGGGGGATTATCCCTATTATTTGGCATAAAGTGGGTTTTGACCTTATCTTTGTGGTTTTTTATTGATTTTTATTAATCAGTTTTGGTTATTTGGCCATATTTTGGTGGATATTGGGCCAAATTGAGTGCCATGAAAAGTGGGGTGTTGATATTTGATCCCTCTACCTCATGGCTATATAAACTAAGCCATTTTGAGGTTTTAAACAATCAATAAGAAGCAAATAAGTTTGAAGCCAAGGTCAAGTAGTCTTGAGTAGTGCAAAGTAGTTGAGCTTTGGAGGCAGTTTCCGGGAGTTCTATTACTCCATTTTTAGTGTCGTTTGTTGCATCAGGTTTCTAAGACAGAGTAGAATAGAACTAGTCAGTCAAAGCCCTATATGATGTAATTTTGATGTAGATTGTAAAGCATTAAATATTGAATAGAGAAAGTCTCCCTCACTAAAGACAAAGGCCCGGAAACATAGGCGAGATTGCCGAACTCCATTATCAACTTATTGTGTACAATTGGTTGACGGTTTTCATTCTTGTGTTATCTATTATTTCTCTTAATTATTCAAGTATTTTTTTTGTTTTCATATTCACATGCACCGTCAGAAAAAGGTCTTGATTAAATTGAGGTTATAGTGTGTAATTGCTAAGCTTCAATTTCTGGATCACACAAGGATGATAAAGATTATTCCTGAGCCTGCGATGTATGCCAGTGAGTTGGTAAACCATCCAGAAGAGATGAAATTCCATTAGCACCACAGATAAACCTATAAGCATTTGAAAAATGGGCCATTGACTTTGTGGGACCTATAAACCCACCAGGAAAGCACACAGGAGCAAGATATATCATTACTACAACCGAATACTTAACCATATAGGCTGAAGCCAGAGCAGTCAAGGACTGTAGTGCAAATACAGCTGTGTGATTTATATTTGATGACTTAATAACCAGGTTTGGATGCCCCAAGATCCTTATGAGTGATCAAGGCACACACTTCATCAATAAGACAGTTGAATCCCTGATTGAATAATTTGCAGTCCACCATCAAAAGAGTACACCTTACCATCCAGAAGAAAATGGGACGGTTGAAGAATTCAACAAGATATTGGAGACAACATTGACAAAAAAATTCAGTGTGAATAGGTATGACTGGGATTTAAGAGTGCTTGCAGTACTATGGGCCTATAGAACCACTTGCAAGAAATTAACAATGCAGACCCCTTTCAAATTGGTTTATGGTCTTGAAGATGTTGTCCTGATGGAATACTTGATACCAAGATTAAGGATATATGCGTTTATAGACATGAATGATACTAGCACTGTTCGTGAGAGGCTTGCAAAGTTGGTTGAACTAGAAGAAGACAGATTCATTGTAGTATTCCACCAGCAGGTTCAGAAGGAATGAGAGAAGGCATATCATGATAAGCACATCAAGAAGAAGGAATTCAAGCAAGGTGATCTAGTATTAATGTATGACAGTAAGTTTATAAAACACCCCGGGAATTTTAGAACGCATTGGCTTGGACCATATGAGATCTCCTATGTTACAGAAGGAGGAGTTGCACATCTGAAGACATTGAACGGAGAGTGGAAGGAAGGATTGGTGAATGGGAGTCGGTTGATGTTGTACTATGACAACCAGCTTCCTCCCAGCTCTCAGTAAAAACAACAGGAAAAGGGTCTAGGTACCAGGTGCAGTTGAAACTGGGTACCAGACAAAGAAAATATAATCCACATAAGGAGGAAGATGAGGCATAAAGAAAAAAGAAAAGGCTACCCTGTTCAGTCCAAAGTCAAATAAAAACAGAGGAATTAGATCTGAAGTGCCTCTAGATGAGTCACAGGTGAGTGTTTGGGGCCTGTTGGCCCTTGGTTATGGAAGGAAGTGAAGAACAAGGAAGAAAAGGTAAAAAGAGAACTTCGTGGAAGACACAGTGACTATCACTAGGTAGAAGTGAGAATAAGAGTAGAGAAGATGGAGCAAAGTATGGAAAATAAATTCGTTGGATGAGAAGATCAAGGTTGATAGATTAGCAAGGAAGAGGGATCAAGAACAACTTAGAAAGTGGGGAAAATCCACCTTTGGATGCTTTGGAGCACTGCGTGAGAAGGAAGGAAAGATAGGCTGGCGAAGCCCGAAAAAAATGGGTCAAGTTGACCTAGGGTTTTAGACTCCTAGGGTTTTGGTATCTAGGGTTTTGGCACCTAGGTTTCGGCCTAAGGCTATCAGTGAGACATTGTAATGTATAAATAAAGGTCAAGAGGACCTAGTTTGGGTTGGTAATTATAGTTGGTATGATATTGTTGTTGATCTATTTCTATAGTTGTGGTGAGAGAGAAGTGTTGAGTGAGAGAGCCTTCTGGTATTGTAAGATCTTCATCTGTGTGTGAAGGTCAAGTCCTGTAGATGGGTGTGCAGGAAGGGGAGAGAAAGAGAGAGAATAAATAAGATCTTCCAACTGAGAGCACAGATAAGAACTGTATGCTTTACCTCAATAAATCATAAGAATAGTTCTATGGGCGTAGCCCTAGAGAGAGAATGAACCACGTATATATGGTGTTATGTGTGTGATTGATGCCTTGATCTCTGTCATTGTTATATTGTTATTTTCATTTGTGTATTAGATCATATCTATAACTTTGCAGGGTAGATCTAGCTTGATAAGTGATAGATGCATGTTGTGTTGTTTTTATAATAGATCCACTTGATATTCCCCTGGTTGTAGACATCTCTATCCTGCAACACCCTCATAGTTTCTTCAAGTGAGACTGCATTTGCATCATAGGTTTTTCCGAAAGGGCCAGTAGCTAGGGTTTGTTGGTGCACTCTTGGAGTTGAACCCTGGGTCTTCTCCTATGCCAACAATCTCTACATCATCAATAAATCATTCCTTCTGAATTATTTGCATGAATGTTGTGGGTATCCATATTTTAACTCACAAAAAAAAATACGTGGAGTACCTCTTGAATTATCTCCATCCAAATCCAATGACAATCCACACTCAAATAATGGTTCCTTGAAAATACCGTGACCTAAAAAATGGCATATTACAACAATTTATTATAGAAATAATTTTCTCATTTATCTTCTACATAATTGTAAATCACTTAACAATCTTAGCTCAATGTTATGTCAAATTAACCTCCATAACTAGTACTATAATTACTTAATTACAAAGATGAAATAAGATAAAATTCAATTATGAAAGTGCACAACATTTGAACAACCCAAACACTTCATATATATTTAGAATATGAAGTTCATGCACCTATCTATATCTTATCAGGGGTTGTTAGAAGTCGATCTCCTCAAACCCTAGCGATGGAAACCATAAGATAACATTAGCCAATAACTCACTCCATTAGAGATCATCAACAAGGTAGCATACACCATGGTATGTCCTTTTTGGATCCTGGATTTGTATCCCAGAATTGTAAGATCAACTCCCTCTATATTCTCAATAAGAAGCACATTAGGTAGCACTAGGGTTTTCAAATGCCACAAAACCCTAACTTCTTCTCTTACCAGAGCTACATGATAAATTTCTTTCTTTTCTCGTCTAGGTATAAGTCCTATTATTCCTAGTCTCCTTAGGACAAAACCTTGACCCTATTTGTCCCTTGACATTCCATTGAGAAGCCTAGTTGTTAGTTTCTTAGTTGATTCAATCCATAATTTGACCATTTTCTAGGGAAAACACATTATTCCCCTCTTTTTCTGCATGACATGTATAAAATCATTTGATTTATGTGTAACCCTTCATAAATTCCAAAAACACTAGTCAATGACTCATTAATGCACTCATGTTTGTTTAGCTTGTGTAGTGGGTATATGTAAATTTTGTTAAATCCATCAATTATTATTAAAATTTATTCAGACTTCCATGCTTTCCACTAAACTTATTGATTTTGATCAATAGAATGAGAGAATTCACATGGAAACTATATCTTAGAATGGGTATCATTTTCCACCTACAAATAAAGGTTTTGAGGTTACATTTCATGACAGACGATAGAAAGTAATTCTATGCTACCAAAATTCCTCTAGGGAGACTTGAAACCATTATTATTATTCCTTCACCATCTATGAGATTTTATTTCACATTCCTACCCAATTTTTGGGTTAGAGCACACATGGAGACAAAGGACCCTCCCAAACACAATCCCACAAACCTGTTGATGCTATGACATTGCCATGCCATGTCATTTCCATGCCTTTCCAAGACATTCCATGGTATGACATTGCCATTCCATTTCCATTTCCATGCGATTGTCATTCCTTTCCATGTTGTTTTCATTCCTTTCCATTCCATGTCATTGCCATGACTTTCCAAGCCATGCCATGCCATTCCATTTCCATGCCTTTCCATGTCATTTTCATGCTTTTCCATTCCATGGAATTTCCATGATTCCAATCCATGCCATGCCATTTCCATGCCTTTCCATGACATGTCATTTCCATGCTTCCAAGGCATGCCATGCCATTTCCATGTCTTTCCATGCCATGCCATTTCCATACCTTTCCATGCCAATTCTATGCTTTTCCAAGCTATTCCATTCCATGCCATTTCCATTGTCATTTCATGCCATTGTCATGTAGCTTCCCATGTCTTGTCATGTAGCTTCCCATTTTAACCTATATAACAATAAATATAACGTTCCATAAAAGTATTCAAGGAAAAAGTCAAATCAAAATTTGGATTGCAATGAAATAAGAATAACAAAAAAAGAAGCATCTCCATGCCATTGTCATGCCTCGCCAAGCCAATAAATGATATTAACTAAGTTACAACAGAACAAATATAACAACGCTTAAAAAAAGTAATCAATAAATGAAAGGGGGATGAAAATGAAATCTTAAACTAGGGTTTAG
>SNQJ01S0106339.1:23451-37000 GCA_010110895.2 Picea sitchensis | reverse complement strand
GCAGGAAAATCCACGAAGAGCAACCACGTAGAGAAGAGATCCATGCACTGGAGGGAAAACTAAATCGTGCATATCAATTGCCGAACGAAGCCATAGCTGAATCTCTAGAATGGGTATGGGCACGCATCATTGTATTGATTGATTGATCATACAGTAAATATGAGGAAATGGGGAGACGATGAATGTTGTTTTTCAAGCCAACACGGCCCTACCACGAAGCCAATCTGAATATCGAGGGAATCAAGAATCCTTTTCATGCTTCCCATCTTTAGCCAAATCTCTTTCAGATCGAATTCCAGGCATGACTTGACTCAACTGGATATCCACCGGCCAGCTGGAAATTATAGATCCGGGATATGTCAACAGAACTTCAACTAAGATTTGATTTTGTTAATTTTTGATGTTAGGGATTTGATGTGGTTAAACACCAACATTCATTGAATATCTAATCCAAATTTAAATTTAAAAGATGAAAGGCACGATAATCAACAGTCAAAGTGCCCACTGCATCCACCGATTTCGAGATTTCCTAGAGAATATTCAGGCAGCATTTAAAGCATTGACAAAAGAATTTCAAGGAGCAGTCCAGCGTCAAAGGATTTGTTTCATATTTTCAGCAGAACTGATTTCCCATTCGATCATTTGTGATGAGGAGGTTATGAAATTACGATCTCGCTTCCATTCAATTTATTGTTTTCACAGTAAACATTTCCTTTACAATGACCTCCCAATGGTTTGTAAAGTATTGAGAATCAGCGTTATAGTTCAATCATACAAAGGAATCATCCATACGACACTTGTTAAAGCTATTAGTAATGGTTTAAAGGAGTTGGCAGAGCATCTGGCAGTTGCAGAATTCCAAGAAGGCCAACCGTTTCATATTTCTCGAAACAAAAATAAATTTCTTTTAGATTAATTCTTGTAAACACTGAGCTATGTAACAGATTTAGATATGCGATTAGTTAAACAATCGTTGGGAGGTGGCTGACAGAGAGGGGGCGAGTTGGGGGAAAAACCTCTTTGAAGACGGGCTCCTTTTGTAAGCTGAGTTAATTTGTAAACCCGAATTGGAGTAATACAGAGACGTGTTCACTTGATACTGTGAGATTCATCATGGTCGATTCTTTCAGTATGTTCTCCCTGTTGTCATTATCATATTGTTTATCTCTTCCTCTTTCAACTTTGTTAAAATTTGCTTGGAATTCATTTTATATGCTCCTTACACACAGTTGATATATATGTGTTGTGTTTCTATGGTGACTGGTCAGAATTCGCTCAAGATAAGCGCTCTGTGTCTAGTTATCAGCCTTCGTTTGTCTTCCTCTAAAGTTGTAGTGAAAATTCATCCTTGATAGATGCTTTCACTGTGATGGCCTTTTCTTTTCTTTTTCTGCTATCGCATCATGATTATCAAATTGCTGAAAGATAGACTTACTTTGCCTCATTTTCCGCAAGTTTATACGATCACTGTTATTATCTCCTTTCTTTGGTTTTCACTTGACTCCATGCCCAATGGACTGTTTCCCTGGTCCAACCCCCAAACCTTAAAAATCCATAACTATCATTTACCCATAAATCTGCCCACCATTTTATGCTTACTGAAGATCATATTTTGACATTATCCGAGAGATCCCTCTCGGGTTGGGAGGGGCAGCTTCCAATCCAAAGTGGTTCGAGGTTGCCTCAGGATTGATTTGCATGCAACCCAAATTCAGTTCTAAGTGACAACATTTTGGCGTCGTTGCCGGGGAATCAAAGTTGATATCTATCCCTAGGAGAACGACATTTTTCATAGTCCTAAGGCCTGGTTGATCAGTCGGTCATAGGCAAATGTTGGTTGCACATGCTCTGGCGACTCCATTAAAAGTTTTCGATGGTGATTTCACTGGCAGGAGAACTTAGAATTACATCTTTCACGTTAGGTCGCCCAATGGATGAAGGCACCTAGTCTACTGTTCTTGGCACTTTACGGGAAAGTACCATCCCTAGATGGAGCCTATGTTGTAACAGATATTGAAAATTGCTCTATTCAGTGTTTTCATCCCAAATGTGTTTGAGGATCACATCTTATTTCCAAATTATCTATAACTTGCATCAGATTTTGCTGAAGGACTTGTAGGGCCTTTTGGGAAGAAAGTTTGTGTTCTGAGGTCTCTCACTGTAAGTATGAAATCTCTATTTTAAATGCGGCGCAATAACACTTGCTATATGCAGATGCTTCTAATATGTCATTCTTTCCACAAAGGCAAACAATGGTGTAGAATTTATTTCTACCTGTTTCAACCACAAAGATTTGAATGAGGAAAGGGTCATGACTACTTCATCCAGTTGTTTTTGGAATCTTTGAAATTTGCCTCCGCTACCTCTTGAGTTTTGGCCAAGTGTCCTTTCCTGTTGCAAGATCTATTTTTGTTGGTAGTAGAGGATTTTATTTCAGAGCATTTGAACCTGTTATACAAACAAAAAGGAAATCACCTTATCAAGAAAGAGGCCTACAGGATAAGAAGCGCTATAAAAGAGATTATGCATGGAGAAGAGATCTTGCTAATGGATTCAAATATTTTAATGGAGTTGTTTTGGCGTACTCAACATCGTGGTTATCTACTGGAGAAAATCTTGATTCTAGAGTTCGGCTTGTCAATCAGGCGGTATATTTGGCAATAGAGGCTTTTGCTTATCCACTTGTACACATATTGGGCTGCCACTGCGTCAACATTTGAATGGTACAGAAGTTTGGAAATCAAGAACATAATGCAAGAGTCAATGTTGTATCAAATGTTTCCCCGTTGCTATCATCGCCTCTTTGGTCTAAATTAAACAGTGTCATGAAAGAATACCTAAAGTGCCATGAATATTACATGAAAGAAGCAACAAATCTTACATTTTTGGCTTATCATCATTGTAATTGCTCCAAAGTGGTGGAATTTGTGAAATTCAGGGAACGCCTGTAGAACTCACATCATTTTTGCTTGTGAGAATTGAATCTACACTTTTAGAGCTCAAACAGAAAGCGAATAATCTTGATGAAGTAGAGTTTATTTTGGGAAATTTTAGTTTTTGGAATTGATCCACTTGAATGGTCTGAAGATAAGTATTTGAGTTCTCTCTCATTTAATGAGGACTTTCAAACACGTCCCTGGTGGTCACCAAGTACCAACGAATGTTATCTTTCAGGACCATCGACATATTAGAAAAAAACAGTCAAGGAGGAATGTTCAAAGAAGATGTCTTCTTCCTCATCTGATTCAGTTGTCACTTCATTGTGTGACATACCTCAAGGACGTAGACCGGATAGAGAGAAACCTCCTGTGTGCAAACAACAAATACATTACAACACAATGCGCATGCGAGAGAATCCACGAAGAGGACTCACACACCACTCTATTTCGGGAATTCGGCCGAATTAGAGTTGGATTAACTAATTCTCTTTTCCCGAAACCCGAAATCAGGGTTCCATCTCACACACAAACGCAAAGGGATTGTCTCATGTGTAAAACATTGACTGGAAAATCTCCAGAACTCATTCTTTCTTCAGGATTTTAACCGGCAGATGAATGAGCTTCTCATCCCTTGTTCCGAAAAACCGAAAGCCGAGACTTCAGTCCAATGCACATGAGTCACTAAAGCCAAGTGCAAGCGCATGGCCTTTTCACTCTACAGACCTCATTGATAACCATTTTAAAGACTCACGCAGGAGGATTCTGGGCTTTGAATATAAGACTTTCCTGATCAAGTATTCACCAGATTCGTAGAGGTCAGAAAAGAGAGAAGGTATATCAGTATGTATGTGAGGTTGCATTTATGGTAATATTTCAAACATAGGATTAATTTTCCCTGCAAGATGGTAAGGCATGTGGTTCTGGTGGATTATGCCTCTCAGGAACTCATGGAAACATCCCCCAAAGGAGAGGTCACGGCTATCATCATTTTCTCAATCAATCCTTTCACGAATGTAAAATACATTGGTACTGTTAGCATGCAGATACAGTTCTCGGATATCATTCAACAAGAGGAAGCACTAGGTCATACGCAGGAAAAGCCACGAAGAGTGACCATGTAGAGAAGAGATCCATGCACCGGAGGGCAAACTAAATCGTGCATATCAATTGTCGAACGAAGCCATAGCTGAATCTCTAGAATGGGTATGGGCACGCATCATCGTATTGATTGATTTCTCATACAGTAAATATGAGGAAATGGGGAGACGACGAATGTTGTTTTTCAAGCCAACACGACCCTACCATGAAGCCAATCTGAAGATCGAGGGAATCAAGAATCCTTTTCATGCTTCCCATCTTTAGCCAAATCTCTTTCAGATCGGATTCCAGGCATGACTTGACTCAATGCGATATCCACCGACCAGCTGGAAATTCTAGATCCGGGATATATCAACAGAACTTCAACTAAGATTTGATTTCGTTAATTTTTTATGTTTATTTGATGTGGTTAAACACCAGCATTCATTGAATATCTAATCCAGATTTAAAGTTAAAAGATGAAAGGCATGATAATCAACAGTCAAAGTGCCCACNAAGAATCCTTTTCATGCTTCCCATCTTTAGCCAAATCTCTTTCAGATCGGATTCCAGGCATGACTTGACTCAATGCGATATCCACCGGCCAGCTGGAAATTCTAGATCCGGGATATGTCAACAGAACTTCAACTAAGATTTGATTTCGTTAATTTTTTATGTTTATTTGATGTGGTTAAACACCAGCATTCATTGAATATCTAATCCAGATTTAAAGTTAAAAGATGAAAGGCATGATAATCAACAGTCAAAGTGCCCACTACATCCACCGATTTCGGGATTTCCCAGAGAATATTCAGGCAGCATTTAAAACATTGACATAAGCATTTCAAGGAGCAGACCAGCGTCAAAGGATTTGTTCCAGATTTTCAGTAGAACTGATTTCCCATTTGATCATTTGTGATGCCAAGGTTATGAAATTACGATCTCGCTTCTAGTCAATTTATTGTTTTTACAATAAACATTTCCTTTACAATGACCTCCCAACGATTTGTAAAGTATTGAGACTCGGCGTTATAGTTCAATCATACAAAGGAATCACCCATACGCCACTTGTCAAAGCTATTAGTAACGGTTTAAAGGAGCTGGCAGAGCATCTGGCAGTTGCAGAATTCCAAGAAGGCCAACCGTTTCATATTTCTCGAAACAAAAATAAATTTCTTTTAGATTAATTCTTGTAAACACTGAGCTATGTAATGGATTTAGAGATGCGATTAGTTAAACAATCGTTAGGAGGAGGCTGACAGAGAGGGGGCGAGTTGGGGGAAAAACCTCTTTGAAGAGGGGCTCCTTTTGTAAGACGAGTTAATTTGTAAACCCAAATTGGAGTAATACAGAGACGTGTTCACTTGATACTGTGAGATTCATCATGGTCGATTCTTTCAGTATGTTCTCCCTGTTGTCATTATCATATTGTTTATCTCTTCCTCTTTCAGTTGTGTTAAAATTTGTTTGGAATTCATTTTATATGCTCCTTACACACAGTTGATATATATGTGTTGCGTTTCTATGGTGACTGGTCAAAATTCGCTCAAGATAAGCGCTCTGCGTCTAGTTATCAGCCTTCGTTTGTTTTCCTCTAAAGTTGTAGTGAAAATTCATCCTTGATAGATGCTGTCAATGTGATGGCCTTTTCTTTTCTTTTTCTACTACCGCATCATGATTATCAAATTGCTGAAAGATAAACTTACTTTGCCTCATTTTCCGCAAGTTTATACGATCACTGCTATTATCTCCTTTCTTCGGTTTTCACTTGACTCCATGCCCAATGGACTATTTCCCTGGTCCAACCCCCAAATCTTAAAAATCCAAAACTATCATTTACCCATAAATCTGCCCACCATTTTGCGCTTACTGAAGATCATATTGTGACATTATCCGAGAGATCCCTCTCGGGTTGGGAGGGGTAGCTTCCAATCCAAAGTGGTTCGATGTTTCCTCGGGATTGATTTGCATGCAACCCAAATTCAGTTCTGAGTGACAACACCTACTATCTGTTCCATGGTTTCTAACACCGGTTCTTGACAGAAGATGGTTTCCCCTATCGTTATTGGAAAATTTTCTTGAAAAATTACTTCAGAGTTTTGAGTAAGAGGAACATCAGATGAGAGGGGGGAGAAATTCCCAAAATCAGAATCACAGGAATAATTGCCTAGCACAGGAAATTTTGTCCATGAGGGCTCGTTAAGGGTTTCCATGTCCGTGACTGTGTGTTTTAGATATATTTCCCTATCGATTCTGATCATATTTGTGTGTCCCTTTAATGGCATCCAAAGGTGAGCCCAGTCTGTACTAAAGTATCCGTTTAACTTCTTAGACCAATCTTGACTCAATAGCAATCCATAGGCTTCTGGTATATCTACTACAATGATGTCAATTACTTCAACAAATTTAGGGTGAGTCNGATTGATTTGCATGCAACCCAAATTCAGTTCTGAGTGACAACACCTACTATCTGTTCCATGGTTTCTAACACCGGTTCTTGACAGAAGATGGTTTCCCCTATCGTTATTGGAAAATTTTCTTGAAAAATTACTTCAGAGTTTTGAGTAAGAGGAACATCAGATGAGAGGGGGGAGAAATTCCCAAAATCAGAATCACAGGAATAATTGCCTAGCACAGGAAATTTTGTCCATGAGGGCTCGTTAAGGGTTTCCATGTCCGTGACTGTGTGTTTTAGATATATTTCCCTATCGATTCTGATCATATTTGTGTGTCCCTTTAATGGCATCCAAAGGTGAGCCCAGTCTGTACTAAAGTATCCGTTTAACTTCTTAGACCAATCTTGACTCAATAGCAATCCATAGGCTTCTGGTATATCTACTACAATGATGTCAATTACTTCAACAAATTTAGGGTGAGTCACTATTTTGATCATTGAATATTTGAGCTCTCCCATAACCTTCACCTGGGTTTTGTCTAGTTGTATCACATGTTTATCACTTTTGAGAGGGGCTGCATTTAATTTCTTGCATATAGACAATGGCATAACATTGGAGGATGCTCCCAAGTCAACCAAATAGTTATGGAGCTTTTTGTCAAAGACTTCAAAAGTCAAAAGGAAAGGCGGGATAAAAGGTTTTCCCTTATTATCTTCAGAGAAGGCGTTCACAGTTGGTTTATTTCTTAGATCTGTGGGAGTCATATCTTCTCCTTGGTCAGTTCTTGTAGGATTTTCTACTGATTTCAATGCTTGTAGAAGAAAGTCCTTTCGCTAAGGGATTCTACACATGTCTATGACCGATATATTTTCATTCAAAATTTTCAAATCTTCTACTATGTTGTAGTCTAGCTTGGGAGATTCTCGTGTATGGATGTTAATAGGGTTTCTTCGGTGGAAAAAAGGTGCTTTCAGGTGATCAGGAGTTGGTTTTCCTCCCAAATTTTGGGTCGTAGTAAGGTCATTTGAGATAGGTTGACCCCTACTTCGTGTCTGCACAACCAAGACTTCGGGTGGTTCTTGAACCTTAAATAGGTCATCGGAAGGAATTGGTAGGTCAGGGTCCCATATCAGCATGGTCATTTCTTATGGTGGATGAAATTCTTTCTCATCGACGATATTCATAGCTGAGCCCCTTGACTATTTGGTTAAGGAAACTTCATCTAGAAACTGGTTGGCCATCAAATTCATGGCATGTACCCATTATGGGCAGTATCTTTCAGAGTGTTTATCTTGGTGATAGGTATAGAAAGAGTTGGATGCTACATTTCCTAGATTGATGTTTAAGTTGGCTGGGGGGGGTTCAATTTCTTTGAAAGGTGGATTTATTTTAAAAAAGGGTTTATAGGGCCTGTGTCCTTGGTTCCCTTCCCCTACACTTATTTTTATGTCTATGATTTTGTTTGACAATTTCTTAACCATGCTTTATAGGTCTTCTATGTCTCCACTTCCCTTTTCGGGACCTTGTTCTGTTTGTTTCCCTGGGGGTCTAGTCAACGGGAGTCCTATCCTAGGAGGAGGTTGAACTTCCTTCTTAAATAATGAGACCTGGCCTTCTTTGCATCCCTTCATTTGGAACTCTATTGTTTTGTCTTCTTCAAAATTCTCAGCTAAGGTTGTTTTGGTAGCCCTCTTCACAAACATAGAAATAGAAGCTGGGAGAGCATTAGCATATAATTTGATTTACAACTCCTGAGTGGGTTTAGCTTCAGTTTGGAATTTTGTTTAGGATGGTGGTGAACCATTGATTAAAGTCTTTAACCTTCTCCTTTGAATTCATGGTGGCGACGAACAACTCAGCCATCAAAGCTCCTGTAGTGGTTTCTTCTGCAAATTTATCTAGAAAATCCTTTTGAAACTTCGTCCAAATGTTTATGGATCCTACAGTTAAGTTAAAGTACCATGTGGAGGTCAAATTCTCAAAATTATAGGGGAAAATCCTGCATACTATGTCTTCATGTTGAAAATTCATCAGTCTGATAGCTAGTATGAATTTTTTGATATGGTCTTCAGGGAATCCTGAGGTTTCAGGGTTAAATTTAGGGAGTAAATTCTCTGGATGTCGGGGAGGGTTATGTACTCATCCAGGGATGGCCAGAGTATCTATGGCTAACCAAGGTTGATTATTCTGAGGTGGGTTTCCCCTTTCTTCATTATGATCATTGCTATCTTTGATGTCGTCTAATCCCGAAACTGAACGTTCTGAGTTAAACCCTTCCTCGTTCGAAAAATCGTCGGGCTCAGAGCAGTTGTCAGCTGGTGTTTTGGGAATTAGATTAAGAGGATGTTTGATTTCGATGAAGGAGAAATCTATCAGGTATTCTACTGTGTGCACAAAAACCTGGTCGAGGGTATCAACCATTGGTCTTCTTACTTAGCTAAGGGAAACACTCTGATCTATCGAGCGTAAGCTCTTGTGATTCTTCTGAACTAGTTCAACTCCTTGTGAGGGAGAGCGTAAGGTTTTTCAGGGAATAGATGTTCTTCCTCTTGCTGGGGAGAGTTACTCGTTTCAGGAGTACTCAGTGTGTATGGGTTTTCTTGGGAATGACTAGCCATGAATGTGGGATATTTTTAATCTACAATAGTTTGGGAAATGAAGCTTAAATTTCTTGTCCACTTAATATTTAGGCTTGTATGCTCATCTCTTCTTGTGTCTCGAGCAGGTACAACTATATTCTACAGGTACACTACTTCTTGGAAACCTTCCCTCATCAACGAGACTTCATTTGAAGCCTTCCATCTCTCCACAAATTGACCTATAGGGGATTCACTTCCACAACCTCACTTTCCATCTCATTTCCCCCTAGGTTCACCTGAGATTCCCCCCTTGTGTTGGATCTATCCTTCACTAAAATGAAGGGAGGGTTTATCTAAGGTGAAATTGGGTATAATCTCCCACAATTATTACCATCTCATGGATTGGGTCAGGCTTTTCCAAACCTACAGTTTGTGTGATAAAATTTTGGCATCGCTACCAGGGAGGATTATGAATCCTCTTTCGTGACCTAATGACACTTTGGAAATCTTCCATCCCAAAGCCTTTACTCCAAGATTTCCTCATGACTCCATTTGAGGGAAGTTCCCTTGTGATTTTTGATGAGCATTAATCTCATTTGGTGACTCCATTGAAGTGATATCCCAGTGATGGAAACATGGCTTTGTGGTTTTTTCACGAATCATACAAGGCATTGGATGTCGAAACTGTTGATGGGTATCTAAAAAACTTCCCAATAAATCAATTGGATGTCATTCCAAAGTTCAATGGTAATCCATGTTCAGTTGTAGCACACATTGTTGAGTTTACCAGATGCATCTACTATGAGAATGCACAACATGAGGACATATTCCTATGGTTGTTTTTGGTTTCCTTGGGAAGTGAAAAAAAATATTGGATCAAGCATTCTTGAAAGAAAAGAAGTATGTATTCATTAACAATCCTCATCAGATATTTCCTTAAGAATTGGGGACCGAATGCTCAAAGTATTGAAGAGACAATTCAAGACCTGGAGGATTCCTTTTCAGTAGAAGGTTTTGACCTCAATCCCATTAAAGGTTTAAGAGAAACACTTCTTCCATATTTTTTTGAAACAACACTCGAAAGACAAAAATTTGATGACAATAGCGAGGAAATTTTCGAATGCCTCAAGGAAAACACAGAAGAAGACTACAAATTTTGTGAACAATTGATAAAGATTTGTCCCAACAAATACATTTTGGTCAAGTTCCATGAAGAGAGAGAAGAAGAGTATGACACTATCGTCCAAAATTATGAGGCAAGTCCTACCTTACAATCAGTGTGGGAGGTTTACATTGCATAATATGAAGTAAAATCATCGTATGACGATGTGATCGAGAAGTATGGGTACCAGGAAAACTTCCCAAATGACGTTGAACCACTCTCCATGCCCAAAGAAGTCTACAAATTCATTGGAGATCAAGATTAGGATGGTGAATTATCTATTGAATATAACGGAGACTTGATTATAGAACATATCCATGGAGAAGGTTTCCAAAAAGATATCAATAAACAAGACCTAGATGAAACATCAGTGTCCATTATCTCTCTTGATGAAGGTGAAGTTGTCCTGACTCACTTTCCTCCTACACACGAAGATGAAAAAATGATCAACATAAGTGACATGGATGATCTTGTGGAAGACCCTTCTGACATGGTTGATCAACATATTGATGATTTCATACATGTTGGAAGACGTAGATGGGGAGTGGGTTACATAATTTTTTATGGAGATCCTATTTACTACGTTGAAGGTATCTCTTAAGAAAGAAAGTTTGAATTGTCATATTCATAGGACTATTATTCACGTATATATGATTTAGATGTTTGGAAGCCCAACGATGATATGGCTAGAGACTTATTCCATCCATTTGAAGATAACTTGCCGCAATATACTCGTGATGATTTTCAGGAATCCCATGGGAGTTGTGATTCGTATCCTTTAGGGATTCATATTTATTTTACAAAGTTTTCCAACCACTTTCATGCTCATATCATGATGGATCTTGGGTCATGGCCAGTTGAGGGAAATCAAAGACTCATGTTATGAATCAAAAGTATTTGCATCTTGGGATTGTTGACAAGGATTTGTGAATAGAGAAGTGACGTATTCTGAGTATGGAAAAATAGTTTCTCTCTAGACCTGAGGATGTCTCTTACCTTTTATCTTCTTCTTTGGGAAGCCATGCAATCTTCTTCTGATCTCTCATATCCTCTAGGTCTTCAGAAAGCAGTGAATCTTTATGCGCAGATGAAGATGAACCATCATCTATATACGATAGTCCTCTTTAGAGACGAATTGATCAGGTTTGTGGCTATACTTTCAGGAAAGATTATCAGGATGATCAGGCTGGTGGTTTCTCTTTCTAGCAAGACTTCCTCCCTCCCACCCATCTCCATGAGTTTCATTTCATGACTGATTATATGTGTATTTATGTTTATGCTCATGATCATTATTTGATTGAATTATATTTGTTGTATTACATAATTAAGCACAGGGGGATATACCTTGATGACATGATCAGTTGGTTGCACTGGTTGTATGATTTCACCTGACATCTGACCACATTTTATCATCAGGGCCCATGCCTCGTTTAGTTTCATTTCATGTTTCATTTTCCTCTACTTCCATATTTCTTTCATCATATTACATATTTAGTTTAGAAATTAAAAAAAAATTGCAAAATTTTCTTTTCTAGATTAGATTTCATTTTTGGTTTTTGGATTTTTGATTATATGGACAAAGAGTGAGTAGAAATACCCTAGATTTTATAATTTTATTTTTCAGTGTAGGCACAGGTCCAACTGAGAGATTTTTTTGTTCTCATGCACTCTATGGAGAGTACATGTCCCCGAGTAGGAGCTAGATGTTATCCCCATTTCCTAGGGATAACTAAGGAGATGATGTCTTGAGTCCCTCGGGTTGTATACATGGAGTACTGAGAGACATATGGCTTACAATGTCCACTTTCATAGACATAGGCCCGCCTCACCACTACATGTCTCAAATTCATCACAATGGTATCTTCCACACTAGCTTGATTTCAGAAGACATTGGGTCTTTCTCCATGAGGTACAAGTCAGGTATTATGGAAAGTTTCATTTCAATATTTGAGGCATTTGAGTCTGTTTCATTTAAAGTTGCTTTTAATTATTTAACATCTTCTTGGAAGTTATGCTCTTTTCCCTATTCCACCTTGGTGATTGACATTGCGCCATAGCAAGTGGTCACCCTTAGGGATGGGTTTGGTACTGGGAGTTCCCATTAACCATTCATCGTTCCATTCCTTATCATACTTACCACTTTCCACACTTCATCCCCTCGCCTCCTCATCTTTTAGGATTTTCAGGTGCACTAACCCAAGAAGGGATTGTCCCTCATTTCATGGGAGGAAGGGACTAAAGGCCCAGAGATTTGCAGCTAGAAAAAGATAAAATCAAATCATAAACCTTCTTTATGTTCTCCCAGGGATCCCGAGGACAATGAAATGTCTCTCATAAGAAACTGACGGGACCCATAAAAAATAACAATGCAAAAATGCCATTCAAGGTAGAGCATGTGTGGGTAATGTTTTTCATTCTTAGGTAGAAGTCCCACACATTGTATTCAACTTGGGGAAGCATAATGTGACCAGGGTAGATTCAAGGTGAGAAATGTTTTCCATGCTTAGGTAGAAGCCCCAACTTGGTTTCAACCTGGAAACATCTTAAAATAACAAAAGGCAATAAATGGGTTTGGAAAAAGGATACATCAAAAATGAAGGTGCAACACGCCCTCTACAAAGGCACCAATAAATGAGACACTACAGTCCCTTGTATGTCATGAACCCCATGCCCAAAATTATTTCCCCCATCCAATTCATCTTCTACATACGACTTAGAGGTGGGTCCACCTAAGAAACACTCCTTGACTTAGGAATAATTCACCCAATAGGTCACTTTGTCAACCATCCCATACCTAAACTTGGCAAGTTGCATAGGGTCTTTGAGCACTTGTTTAATTTGATGAGGTTGTTTTTTATGCACATGCTTAGGTGACTCTTTTATTGATTTGATTTACTTATCATGACATGTTTAACTTGAGATCCTTGGAGGGTGTATTCATTGTCTTTGCAGGACATTTCTTGGTGGATAGTTTTGGAGGAACAAGCTAATGTAAATCATATTTAAACACAATAGTAAATACACAATGACTGTAAATTTTAAAACTTAATTACATCTTCCTTTAATTCTATTCAAATTATAATAGATCGATGTGCAAATGTGCCATTTTGTAATAGTGCATTTGTAAAATTATTTTGTTAATATTTGTAATAGCTCATGAATGTATATTTTAACCTTGTACAATTAATTTTTAAAAATGGATTCTTAATAAAAAAACAGAAGAGAAAGAATGACAGACACACACACATTACATTGATATTTTACCTTGAAAGCCCAAACTGGTAAAACAACAAATCTGTTTAGAGACACACCTCTAATTCTTGTTCATCATCTATCTTCATTTTTTACAATACAATATATATAGGATCTTGTGGCATCCAAAACCATTAATCCATT
>SNQJ01S0106339.1:3095-16665 GCA_010110895.2 Picea sitchensis | reverse complement strand
ATGAGCACACATGGAAATGGAAATTGATACTTCGGAAAATGAATACAAAGAGAAATAAATGATGGATTCAGAAGAGGAACAAAATGGTGAAACATATGTGAAATTATATATTGAAGAAGAACTCATTTGTTCCTTAACCAAAATAAATAAGCTTAATAAAAAGAATTTGAAACAAAAGGAGCAATTGCAAAAATATGAAAAGGAGGATTGTGATGCAAAAGAAAAAATGTCACTAAGTATTGAACAAACTGAGAAGACTATTATCAGCCTAAAGATTCAACTAGAATAGGCAAAAAGAACGAAAGAAGTTGTGATAATCCAGTCGAGGGAAAAGGAAGGAAATTGTGAGAAATCAGAAGCTTAAATTGTTTCCTTAAGAAAGGAATTGGAGAAGTCAACTTCTTAGTTGAATAGAAGCTTGAAGTTTGAAAAGAGCACCGAAATATTTGATGATATCATCAAATGAACAAGACCACCACTCATTAAAACTTGTCTTGGTTACGATAAGAGTCAGATGAACACCAAAGAATATTCAAAAGCTACACTACCACCGAAGAAAGTAAATGAAGGAAAATCTAAAAGATATGTTGATGTAATAAAAATCTCCATCAGTGACGAAGACAATAGGAAGAGATAAAATGATATTCCACAGAAAATTGGCATTCCTCCAAAAGACAACAAGGACATATTCATAATATATTTCCCACCAATATGGCCTCACACAACTCAGTACACAAACTATTTCCTTGGTTATTGTTTTTCTTCCAATCACTTTGTTCATAAAGCAATAGATTGTAGAGTATATGCAAAAAATATTCATTTATGGAACACAAAATTAAGTACTTATGGGTTCTCAAATAGAAACTATAACTCATTTTCTCCATTATTTTATTACAATGTTGTATGTTATAAGTGCAAAAATATGGGAACATAGCACATTTTTGTAGAAGTGGCCTAGTGGAAACTTCTAGCAAAAATAGGGAATCCTTTCCAAACAAAAGAAAGAACCCACGGGAGTTTGGAAAAGGAAGGAGCAAGAAAAGAAGAAGGAGGAATCTATGCTTGTGAAAACTTCCCTTCATGCTCAAAACAAAGGAAACATATAGTATGTTGACAATGGATGCTCAAGCCACATGACAAGAGACAAGAACAAGTTTCACACTTTGAAGGAAGTAGATGAATGAAATGTAACATTTGGAGATAATTCTACCGCAAGGATAGATGAAAAAGGTACTCTTATTATTGATAATGGAAATAATAAAATAGAGAATGTCTTGTATGTTGAAGGTTTGGAACATAATACTCTTAGTTTTAGTCAAATGTGTGATCAAGGAAACACTCTCAAATTTGATTCTCAAGGTTGTGAGATAAGGAAGAAAGGCTCGGGAAGATTAGTGGAAAATGCATATATAACCTAAAATAATGTATATATCCTCAATGAGATCAAGGGAGAAAAAGTATGTTTGGGACCAATAGATGAGAGATGGTTATGGCATAGAAGAATGGGCCATATAAACTTTGATAATCTAGTAAAAATCAGCAACAAACAAGCAGTGAGAGATATGTCAAAGATTGCTAAGCCTTCAAGCACTCTTTGCAAGCAATGTCAACATGAGAAACAAACAAGAGAAAGCTTCAATTAAAGGGAGTACTCAACAAAGAAGCCATTGGAACTCATTCATAAATATCTTTGTGGGCCTACAACAACACAAAGTCTACAAGGTGAAAATTAATTCATGTTTCTAATTGATGATTACTCTAGAATGACATTGGTTACATTTCTAATAAAAAAATCTAAAGCGCTTGAGAAGTTCAAAGCATTCAAAGCCTTGGTTGAAAATGAAACAGATTTGAAAATCAAGTGCTTGAGATTAGACAGAGGAGGTGATTTTATCTCAAATGAATTTTAAGAATTTTGTGAGATTCATGGAATAAAGAGACATTTTTTAGCAGCAAGAACTCCACAACATAATGGAGTGGTAGAAAGGAAGAATCGAACTATACAAGATATGGCTCCTTAGGCTTTGTTACTTTGTTTTGTTTTGTTGGAACCTTCCATTGCATATGCCAATCTTTCCCAATCCAGTCCACTTCTTCACATGATGTGAAATACCTCATTTCTAGCCACTTCTTCTTTGGGTCCCTTCTGGCATGAATCCACAATTGGTGTCTTGAAGCATTGAAATTGACAATCCCTTCATTTTCTTATACCACTTCAATTGGAATCATCTAGACATTGGTTCTATTCTACTGCATATCCTCCAAGAACATGGAAAATATTGCGTTGTTCACCTATTGGTTCTTGGGATCCCTTTCCTGCCACAAATTTTCATAGCACGTTGCACTACATTTTCCCTTTCTTTCCAAAACTATTGAGAATTTAGGCTCCTTCCAGCACACCAATGCTATCAATATTAGCAACCAGGAGTAATGGAATTATGTTCCATTGTCTTGTACATCTCTACAATCTATCAAAAAATGATTCAACAAATATGGTGCCCAACTAAACACTACACCCTTTGCACATTGCACAACTATTGTTATAAATCATGTTGGGGCTTCTTCCTTCATGCACTTCCTCAAACGTTTGCAAGTCATCATATTAGTGGTAAAAAAATTTGCATGGTCATTAATATCCTTAATGATTATTCCTCAGGGTTCCCTTTTTTGTCTCGAATTGTGCTTTCACTTCCTCTGCAATTTATTTATCTTTGGTTTTATTGTCCAAATAGTCTTCTGGATTTACTCCACTGGTAGGAAACCATGTGATCTTAGCTATGAGATCCACGTCTATGGGGAGCGATCTGTCCATCCACAAGATACCTCCATGTACCCTGGCCAATAGTTGTTTCACACAAAGACCTACATTCTTACCACGCCCGAAATGTGGTATGTCCAACAGATTCATAACACCTGAGTTGTAGAGACTTGTAACCCACTGCATGGGCTCCAAAATAGGTTTCCCTAGGGGTCATACCTACCCCCTATTCTCCAAGTACACTTCATGCACAAAGTTAGGAAACTTCACTATGTCAATTATATCATGATCCACATACTTTAGCTTCAACACATTGCCTATCATTTCTTCCACTGCGACTACAACGTCTGGAAGATGAGGTAAAGTAATTTCCACTGCACTTGATGCTTTCCTCTTTTGACCCGTGGCTAGGTTTTATTCATGGCTTCGTCCTCGTCTTCTTCTTCTTCTTCTCCCTCCATTTCCTACTGGCCTATAATTTCTTCAACTAGGAATTCCTCTACAACATATTTCTTCTTTTGTTTGTCCTTTTTCTCCGTTTCTGCAGGGTTTTCAAAACTAGGGTTCGCACTCTTGTTAGGGTTTTCCATGCTACGACTTGCTTGCACCTGTACTGCGATTGATATGTATTTCTCTATCTTGGTGGGGCTGATTGATTCATTTTTTGAGGTTGTCACCTCCTCCAGCTCCACAAAATTCTCTGTTTCTTCCATTCTTTCCTTCTTCCTTCTTGACTGTCGGGTTACTCGTACAAATTGGCTGGGAGCACCAACCTTCAGGGGTGCCATCTTACTAGTCTTCCACACAATCGATTGAATTCTCCTATTGCTCAATCACCCTTTTCTCGCACTCTCAAATGCTCTATTTCTCCAAAATAGCTAAGTGTCAATTTTTCCCATGATTTTCCCTTTTTATAAACTCGATCATTAATGTTTTGTCTTGTTTTCACCTTTTTTGGTTATTTGCACGGTGTCTGATTTTCCTGCGCGCAATCTTCCAAATTGTGTCGCATGAATTTATGATTGTTGCATGATGTCATTCCTGAATTATCCGTCTCTCACTTATTCCTCCTAATTACTTATTTTTGTATTTTTCTTTATTTTTCTGTTTTTATCTTCCTTTTTCTTCTTTTAGCTCCTACTATTTACAATATGTGCAAGTCTGCTTGTTGCACTGCAAATATTGGGAGTTAGTAGGTTGAATGTCCCTATATAGTTTCATTTGACTACCATTCACCATTCCTTTTACGTCTTTTCATGTTAAGTCTTGAAGTTGTACAACACCTCCATTTGTGATTGACTCTATCTGATATGGCCATAGCCAATGTATTTTGAGCTTCCCTAGGTGCTGCAAGTATTTACTGTCATAGAGGAGAACCAAATATCCTTCCTTAAACTTCTTATTCTTGATATGTCTATCATGCCATGATTTATCCTTTGCTTTCTATACCTCTTGATCAAAACCTACCATGATTCCATCCTCTTCTAATTCCCTTAGTTGAGCCAATCTTTCCTGCATTGCGCCACTTTCTATCATGTCTGTAATTGTTGCAATGCACAGACTTGGTATGAAATAATCTAAGGGAACTACTGCCTCCTGTCCATACACCAATATAAATGGTGTTTGTCCTATAATCTTCTTGCAGGTAGTTATATAGGCCCAAAGTATTGTTGGTGCCTTCAAATCCCAATCATCTTTGTTTACATTACAAATATTTGTCAAGGCATTCTCCAAAATCTTGTTGAAGGATTCCATTGTTCCATTTGCTTGAAGGTGGTAAGGAGTACTCTTCTGGTGGTATATCTTAAATTATTCCATCATTTCCTTAGTTGTATTCTTGATGAAGTGAGTCCCTTGATCACTCATCAATATTCTTGGACATCCAAATCTTGTCATTGCATGTTAAAATAAAAAGCGCTTTTCCATCTCTGCGCTGCAATCCTTTACAGGTGCTACCTCATCCCATCTGGTCAAGTATTCCATTGTTGTAATTATGTATTTGGATCCTAATATTCTTGCTAGTGGATTAATTATACCTACACAAAGTATTTCCCATTTATCGAACACTTGTAAAGTAACATGTGGTCTTAGTGGGATCTCATCCCTCCTGGATGGTTTCCCAACTCTTTGATAAACATCACACTTCTGACGATGTTCCTTTGAATCCTTATGACCTGTTGGCCACCATAATCCTATGAAAAATACCTTTTTCATGGTAGCTTTACCTGTGTAGTGCCCTCTTGCAATTCCTTCATGCACCTCTGCTAAAATAATTGGTCTTTCATGCTCCATCACACATCTACTCAAGATGTTATCTGCTCCAAGTTTGTATAAATTCCCTACAATCAGTTAATAATCTGCAACTCTGACCACCAAAATTTTCTTCCGTGCAGTAGTAAATTCTCTTGATGCAAAGCTTATACTCAAAAACTCAATAATTTCAACAAAATATTCATCTTCAATTTGTACTGAAAACAATTGTGCATCTGGAAAGTTATATTCCAAGCTATTAGGTTCTTCTCAATTTGTTATCCTAGATAAGTAATATGGGCATGGATTCAATCTTCCAAGATTCACCACAACTTCAAATTCAAATTTTTGAAACAAAAGTATCCATATGCATATCCTTCCCCCCAACATTGGATTGTTAACTAAGTATCTCAGAGCTTAATGATTTGTAAAMATCTTACAGTGATGTCTCAACAATTAATGTTTGTATTTCTGCAAAGCATACACCATAGCTAGACCTTCTCTTTCTGTAGTATTATAGTTATGTTTTGAATCTGATAAATTTCTACTTGTAAATGAAATAGGGTGATATATATCATCTTCTCTTGGATGGGTTAATACTTATCCTAATCCAATTGCAGATGCATCTACATGCACATGAAATTCTTTATCCCAATCTGGATATACTAAAATCGACACAGTAAACATCTTCTCCTTCTAAATATCTAGATTCTTCTAGCATTCATCATTACATTGGTACTTAGTATGACCCAGGTGGATATTGGTGTCCACCCACCTATTCCACTTGGACCCCACCATTGTTTCTTTTAGTTTTTCAGTTTCCTTAATTGTAGCACAATTTACTATTTTTGGCAGTTTTTCGGGTCATGAACTTCCAGAGCCGTTTTGAGGCCCTAAACAATGTTTTTTGGGAATCAACCGATCATCTTATTTATTCATCATATTTGTTGTCAATATTTGTATTCCTCGGATAGATATTTATAACGATATATCATATGCATCAAACGAAGATAGTATGCCAAAGTTACGACCCCGAGAAATTGATGTACCAATTTACCCCGACGAGGCCCATATTTTGGCGTTTCATCTCCTAAGGTTAGTTTTTTTGGATGTTTAGGGTTACCGTTGTTTCTCAATAATATATAGGCCTTCGAGCCTCATTGTAACATATATTTCGAGACCTATAGTCGCCACATCTCTTCTCAAAGATAAGCTACTAGCTAGTTTATTTCTATTGTCTGTCAACAAATTCTAGTTCTTTGATATTAATGAAATGAAGTGTTATTTCCGCTGCATATTTGTATTCATGGTTATTTTTGTATTCTGTTGCATTCCTGCATAAATCTAGATCAATGGTATCAGAGCGGTCTTCTCTTTCTCGATCCTTCTTTACATGTCCCCAACGAGGTCAGAGTATAAGGAGTTAGGGTTTGATTTGGTTGAACCTTTGCAATATCAGCCTCGCAAACCCTGACGGCTGCCCATGTGGGACGAAACGAAATAAGAGGGAGAAGGAGATCCTATCAAAATATTGCTTGAGGAAACCCTTGAAAAATAAAGGAACGTGATGATGGATAACTTCGCCCAGATCCTTCAATGAGTGCCCACTGGCGGCACATCTGCATCCAACAACCACTCTGGAGGCCCAACCTCTTTTAAGGTACAAGTAAACTTTGAAATTCCTATATTTGATGGTCAAATAGATGCAGATGTCGTATATAGATGGTTGAATCTATTAGAAGGATATTTCTCGGTTCATGACTTTTCTGACCGAGAGAAGATTATTTGTTCACTGCTCAAAGTCGCCCCTCATGTCAAGGATTGGTGGGAAGCCTACTGTGAGAAAAAGGATGAGGAGGAACCCTCCTTGTTCTTGGTCGTACCCACTTGGAATTATTTCCAAGACACCATCAAGGAACAATATTATCTTGTGGGGAGCTATGAGGACAAGTACATACAATGGACTACGTTGCAACAACAAAGGGATCAAGATGTACATGAGCTGACGAATCTGTTCCATACCCTGCACACAAAGTTGGGTATCAAAGATTCGAATAAACATTTGGTGTTGAAGTACTACAGTTGTCTACACAGATACATTTAGGAGGAAATGGAGTTCCTCGACATCTCCTCGCTTGGTACGACATACCGGTATGCTGCCAAGATTAAGAAAAAATTCAAGCAGAAGAAGCGAGACTTTGGATCTGTGAATTAAAATCAAGCGAAAGGTGCCCCCAAACCGTAGAACAAAGGAAAAATACAAGGCATGGCGGCTCAAGACAACCTGCCAAAAACACAAGAAAATATCAACACCACAAAGTCGAAGAAGGAAACGCGAAAGTGGTGTGAGTTCCATAAGAGCTCCACTCACAACACAAATGAGTGTCAGGCCAAATAGTCACTGGTGGCTGAGATGAGGGATTTTGAATCAGATGCATGTTCCAACACTGAATCAGAACCTGATAAGGGGAATGATAGAGGAAAGAAGATTATCAATGCAGAGCCCAATGCCACTATTGCTACCATGAAGATCTAAAAGGAAGAACTGGAATATCTAGAGGAGGAGGAGCATCTCTTCCACTCCCAGATGTGGGTAAAGGGTTCCCTTCTATAGTTCATTGTCAACAGTGGGAGCCAAACAAACCTCATTTCAGCAGAGGTCATGAAGCGTTTGGGCTTGTTGACCATAGCACACCCACATTCGTACACCATCGAGTGGCTTCACCAAGGACGAGATCTCCACGTCATCCAACAATGTCTCCTTCCCTACAACATCAAGCCCTTCACCAATGAGGTATTATGTGACATTGCTCCTCTTGATGTTTGTGATGTATTATTAGGCCAACCATACTTGTGGAAGCGACATGCTGTGTATGACTCCTAACCTCACACTATTATTATTACCTTGGGAAATAAGTTGTACAGGATACCATAGGTACCACCGCCTGTCGCTATCTCTTTGGTCACTGCAAAAAAATGCAGTAAGCTCATTTCCAAAATCAGGAAATTTGTTTTCCTGATGATCTACCCTCAAGGAAAGAAGAAGATTGTGGCCATGACCTCCAGATAGGTCTCCTCTACACGACAACAAAAAATGGACAAGGTCGTGGAGGAGTATCGGGACATATTCACCTCACCCACAAGGGTGCCTCTGCACTGTCAAGTCAAACACCCCATCGATATGACCCTAGGTGCATTGTTGCCCAATGGACTGATCTATCGGTGTTATGTTCTAGAGAATGATGAAATCAAGTGACAGATTCAGGAGTTGTTGTAGAAAGGTCACATCTGACCAAGTTCATCACCCTATGGGAGCCCAATAGTGTTGGTGCAGAAGAAGGATGGGACTTGGAGAATTTGTATTGATTATCGGGTGATGAACAAGATCACTGTCCGGAATAGGTACTTGATCCCATAGATTGATGAACTTCTAGACCAAATCAAAGGGGATAAATATTTCAGCAAGATCGACTTGAATTTCAGGTATCACCAGGTACCAATCGAACCGTCCAATGTGTGGAAGACTGCCTTCAAAGCCAAGGAGGGCCTTTTCGAATGGTTGGTCATGCCTTTCGGGTTGATGAATGCTCCCGCAACCTTCATGAGGCTGATGGATGACATCTTGTAGCCATTCACCAACTCATTTGTAGTAGTGTACTTGGATGAAATACTGATCTTCAACCAGACTTGGGAAGAGCACCTTGACCACATCCGACAGGTCCTCCAAACATTGTGGAAACACAAGTTGTGTGCTAATTTGGAGAAGTGCACTTTTGGCATGACCCACGTTCAGTATCTGGGATACATTATTGATGAGCGTGGGGTGCATGTGGTTACAACCAAGATCCAAGTCATCTGGGTGTTAGGACCCTGAAATGTCCCTTTTTCACTACACCTTTTTTATCATTCAACCTTCTCATTCCTAAGCTAAATGACTATTATAATGAGCACCAAGACCCTTTTTCCCAAGGTATGAACTATTCATATTGCTTTTATATTTTCATTTACTTAGCATATTTGATTGATAACGTTCACAGATTTTACCCATGAAATGATTTAACTAATGATCAAAGTGTTAGAACAACCCACTTCGAGAAACTCATTGTTGTTACAACTATAAGCCAATCCTGGAAGTTGTTACATGACTTCTGCAATGGATGCCCATCAATCTTGGAAGTTGTTACACAATTTCTATGACAGAATCTTGTTAATCTCAAAAGTTGTTACAACAGACGCCACCAGTCCTGTTGCAATACAACTGCTGCAACACCCGCTGATTAGAATGCTGGCTCACGATGTTGATGAAGGAGAATTCAAGATTTTGTATTAATGATATCTAACGAACAGCTTGAGAATCGGGGATTCTCAAGACTGTTATGTTTTTGAACACTGAACAACTCTGACTTTAAATAGAAGATATTTTGTAATGTAAAGGGTTGTTAGTCTTTTTCCTTGAACTGAAGAAAGTAGTGATTATTGTACACATACATCTTTTTGGCAATTAAATGAAGAAGTGGATTGAATTTCTTTAGCAGACTGAAGCTATCTCTTTGAGTGGATTCAGTGAGAAGGAAATGACCCACCTTACTCACCGATTCCCCTCTATTTCGAATTCTAGATTTAGTCGTTTTCATTGCAAATGGTTTAACTGTTAGATATTTCTGAATACAACTGTTGTTACAATTTAGTTCCTTCTTGGTAAATGCGCATAAACTTTTCTCATGAGAATTAGAATTTAGTTGTTGAACATGGTTGGAGAACTGCTTTTCTTTTTTCTGCATTAGGTTAAAATCTTATTTTGGAGGATTAAAAGTGTGAAGTAGCTTCTTGCAATAAGTAGATTTCCCTTCCGCAATAGTATATAATTTCTTCCTGCAAAAGTAAATTAGAAAGTTAGATTAAGGTAGGCAATTCATGGTTTTTGTATATGCATCAATTTAGATTGCAATTATGATTTTAAGTCTGTATCACTCCCGCTGTATCAACACAATTGTGTTAGCGATAATGTTTGTTTGTTTTGTTAAAAAAAGAACTTCCCTACTACAATTAGATTAGATATGCTTTCATAATCTAGCATAGACTGTGCATAATTACCATGAAATAACAGACTTCCCTAGGTTGAAAATTTATATTGAACACATTGATTTTCCATTCAATTAGACAATTAAAGTGCCCAACATTTTGGTGTCGTTGTCAGGGAAGATAATTGTAGATTTTGGTAAGCACACTAGTTTTTTTTTTAGGAATGAATAGTCTGCATGAATCACCAAACGCGAGAACGAACCCCCCAAAATACTAACATTACAGGCACCAAAGGACGTGGAGGAATAAATCCTAACATACTGGGAAGATTATAGCCAGGGTAGATTCATCTTCAGGATCCATTGTTCACCCTGCCAATCCTCCAAGAGGACGTGATCTGCAGTTAGCAGAAACAACCCCTCTCGAAACATTGTTCTCATCAAGGGATGAAGATGAAGCTGAAGCTGAAATCGAAGCTGAAGATTTGTCACCAAAAAATCAGCAAGCAACACTAGAGAACATTGAGGATCAAGGCAGTATAGCCTGGAACAGAGAAAACCTAGAAGAAGTTGTTTATCATATCAACGGTCGGATAGTCACTAAGGAAGAGTGGGGCGTTGTTCATATTGAGTGGAGGGAGAGAGCACATATGGAGAATCAAGAGGATAATGAAGAAGATCTCTAACAAGAGAATCCATAGAACAACGAGGATCAAGTAAACAATGAAAACGCTATCTCTACCCTGGTTTTTCCTATTTCTGATGTTCCCACACGAGGGATGGATCCTATGAAAAACATACCTCTCTCAGCTCTCCCAAATTTTCATGGATTATCTACTAAAGATCCGGATGAGTTTCTATTTTAATTTGAAATTTTGTGTAGAAGATATGACTACACTACAACTACGCAAAAGCTTAAACTGTTTCTAGCCACATTAAAAGGAAATGCGTTAAGATGGTTCATGAGCCTTGGAGGGGAAAACATTTCAACATGGATACAAATGAGGCAGCTTTTCCTGCACAAATACCAAGACTACTGTCGAACAAGGGAACGAAGAGAGGAACTATTCAAAATGTCATAGAAGGAGGACGAGACCCTTGAAGACTTTGTGGAGCGACTCTAATACAATCTACAACAGTCTGGCCATCCGGATGTGAGTAAGGACATTCTGAAAACCATTTTGCTAAAAGGAGTTAGAGAAGATTGTTTAGATATGTTGAATATGCTTGGCAAGGGAGATATATCTAAGGAATCCTATGAGGACATTGTAGATCTCTGCAAAAGATGTTCTCGAGGATCTACAAGGAATAAGCCAGCTACCAAGGATACTACTTTTTCAAGGGTACATAAAACAACCAATGGAGGAGCAACAAGAGAAGAAATAGGTAATCTGTTAGAAAGTTTCAAAACATAGATGATTAACTCTTTTTCCTCATAAATGGATACTTTGCAGGTCAAATAGAAACAAGTAGAACTAGAGCAAGTATTATGCATTTTCTGTCCAAAATGCAAGAAGAAACATCCACCAAGGGAGTGCCCACTGAACAGTGTCCAGGTATTCCTTATTTGTGAATTAGACCATGCCACTGACCAATGTCCTTCTCTACCAGGTGTAAAAGAATCAATGAAGGAAACTAATGAGGAAGCAGAGGCTATCTATATGATCACACAAAGAAGACAATGACAACAAAGAGGTCAAGGTATGAATTCTCAATTCTCTCCTCCAACATTTCATTATTGGAACAATCAGCTACCATATGGCCAGTCGAATGCCCCCCCTCCAAATCAAATGCCACCTTCTTATCAGGATATCAATGAATGGTTACCTATGCCCCAACAACAGAATCACTATGGGCAATGGAACCCATATGGGAGAGTTCCTCAACAACAACTCAGTTATCAAATCCAACACCAACCAAAATTCTTTCAACAACAGTTCCAACCCCTATACTAGCAGCAACAACTGCAATTGCCTCCCAATAACTCACCAAACAATCCTCCCTTACAACCTCAGATGCCTGTGCAAACTAACCCAAACCCAAATAATAAGGCCGTTCAGAACATAGACATACATAATGTGCCATCCTTATCTATTACTCCTATGCCTTGTGATGAAATAAACTTAAGATCAGGGAGAATAGTTGAGCCAATAATTGAAGATTCTCCATCTTCAGAATTAGATAAGGAATTAGGGGAGAAACCATCTGCTGATACACAAGAAATTGACCAACCCATTCTAGAATTAGCAGACCCACCATTCCCTGAAAGACTGAAAATTACCAAGCCTGTGGAATTGCCATCTTTCAATCTCCTTGGAGAATTGCAGAATCTGCACGTTAATATTCCACTACTGCAAGCAATAAGGGATGTCCCTATTTATGCCAAGACTGTGAGGGATCTCTGTATCAGAAAACCTGGACGAAAACCTAAATATTCCCTCACAGTGCATGTAGTGGGGGATTTGTCTGAGCTAATGCTAGGCAAAACTCCACCTATTAAATATGTCAACCCAGGAAACCCTACCGTCACAGTTAAAATTGAACAGACATCTATTCTTCATGTACTAGTTGATTTAGGGGAAATAATTAACATCATGCCAATAGAAACTACGCAGTTGCTACAAATCGGAAAAAAAATCCGACCTACTCCTACTGTTCTAGAATTAGCTGATTGCTCTACCATCAGACCAGAAGGAGTAATCGACGATTTAGTTATTTCAGTAGACTCATGGGAGTATCCTGTTGATTTTGTCGTGTTGCAGCCCAAATCCAGTCTGGGAGGCCATCCTCTAATTCTGGGAGGACCATGGTTAGCCATAGTTGACGCCTTTATAGGTTGTCGATCTGGTTCTATGACCATCTCGGATGGTTATGACACAAAAAAACTTACCCTGTATCATCATGCTACACCCAGTGCAGAACCTGAAAACTCTCTATGGATGGACACTCAGGATGAAAGTGCTCTGCCTGTGCTAACTATAGGAAAGGCCCTGAGTTTCAAGGACTAGACAGAGGATGAATTAATCAACTATTTTATTTGTGACCCCTCTGCTGTTACATAGCGCACACACCACCAATTGATCAGAGTCTTTGACCCTATGGCCCAGGAAGAAATGAACTCAGAAATGTTCTCAAAAACTACTGACAATCAGAGTGATTCAGCTGTAACAACAGTCGTTGTAACAACAAATGTTGTAGCAGCTGTTACACATCAAAATTACTCACTTTGATAGTGTCGCAAGTGTCGTCATTACAAAGGTCGCAAGTGTCACATTTTTCTCACAAGGTCGCAAGTGTTGCAGGTGTCAAAGAAATCATACTGCCATGATGCCTATGTCGTGCCTATAACGACATGAGAAAGACACTTGAAACACCTCAAACATTTGATTTGGAAGAGGAGAAATGAGTCAGCAGGCTTGCAAACTTTTTGCCATATGAAAGCACCTCAAAAACTGAGTTTTTGGAGGGGAGTGCTCCCCCTTACACTATCTCGGAGCGCCAACGCTCCCCCTTACACTATCAGGGAGCGTTATAAATCTCC
>SNQJ01S0106338.1:3485-33385 GCA_010110895.2 Picea sitchensis | reverse complement strand
TGTCCATCTTTCAAACATATGCTAAATCAATTTCCCTCTACATAACATTGGCATCTTCGTTATGACGAGCTTCTCTAACCAATTCAGATAGTTGCTGCCATGATAACCTACCTCCATTACGTTGTTTACATCTTTCAATCCATACATTCATCCAGTCAAGATTATTTGCAATGTAGAAATGTGGTGCATCCCACTCTTGAGAAACTAAATCAAAAAAACATAATTCACCAATACTAAATATTAGTTATAACGTCCAATATGCAGGTAATTATAAATATTTATAATTTATGAAATAAATTATATTAAGATATTAATGAGTATGATCATATACAAAAAAAATGAAACTTTATATGTATTATATTAATATAATTTTTCACAATTATTAATATATTACCTCTCATTTTTTTCATTCTAACTTTCCCCAACAGATGCTCCTGATATTCAAATTTTTTGATGGAGTTCACATCCCAAGTGCGATCCACTGCATGCATAGTTGGTGTTTCTAATTTAGGAAGATACTGACTAATATACACCATTGATTGATATACCATATATCCCTCCACCATAGAACCCTCAGAACATGCTCTTTGCCTAACCAACACCTTCAATGATCTCAAGTGCCTCTCCACCATCCACATTGACCTTGTGTGAATAGGTCCACAAATTTCAATCTCCTCAACTTGGTGTATGAGGTAGTGTTCTTTCGCATTGAAAAGTTTTGTAGGTATATACTTTTGAATTTCACACATTAGATGAGGAATTTATATCTTCCAATACTTTATATCATCTTCATGGATTTATTTCAATGAAAACCATCTACATGAGATCATGACACAAGAAAATAGCATGTTTCAACATAACATAATATAATATATTACATTACAAGTAAAACACGTGTCCTTAAGTACAACAATAATTTGAAAGAACATTTTGCATACAAATCAAAACTACTTGCCTCATGTGTTTTCCAAGATCATATATAATGTGTTTGACGTTGTCAAAGTAGTTTGGGAGAGATAGCGGTAGAACATACTATAACAAAAAAGTAAATTGTTATTTGTTTCGACCAAAGTAGACAAGAAAAAGTAAAAAAAATAAAAGATGTGTAAGGCCAATATATATCAAGATGTATACCAAAATTATTATGTTAATGAAGGTATGCCAATCATGTGATCTTACCCCACAAAATTCACCTTTCTTCATTAAGATATTATTTATGTTTGAAGCAAAACCCATGGGAAATTTAATTCTTTGAATGACCTCTTTTACATCATTGATTTGTTACTTTGTTAATAACCATGGAAGGTTATTTCGTTCTAGTACTCCATCTGATCTATTTGAATATCAGATCACACTTCACATTGCATGATCGGCTTCCTGAATGTCAGTACAAATTTTGACAATTTTTTCTTTGTCCCTCCTACCATCTATGATTCACCATAATGTTTCAGTCACATTCTTCTTGATAAGCATTTTATCAAAAAAAGGAGCTATTTTTAGCTCCTCATAGTAGGGAAACCTCATGAATTGATCATGATAACATTTCATTCCTCGTGGAAGCCCATTATTAATACCATCATGGTGATTGCGACCTTCATGAAGCATAAAAGAAATCACAAAAATAATTATCAAATACGGTAAAATAAATTCAATGATTAAAATAAACATTCAAAACATTACATGATCTACGATACATTATGAAATTGAGTACCTTGATGATTTCTATTATATTCCAACCTCCATAGGTGAGGTGTCATTCTTCTTTATTTTAAACCAGTCTCTTCTTTCCCATTGAAAATATTTTTTTTAGTAGTACGATACCTATGGTTCTTAGGAATAAGGTTCCTATACTCATCAAACACCATCTCTCCTAAAAATTTTGAATGACGATACTTCATCTTAGGGCCTCAAACTGGACATGAAAATTTACCCTTTGTTTGAAGACCTACAACAAATGGATTAATGTCAATTATATGATGATATTATTTAAAAATTAAACATGCACCATGATAACATTAAAACATTATATAGTATTAAAGAGCAATATTAGAATGCTACATACCACAAAAATGTGTTAGTCCAGGGGCATCGTGAATTGTCCATAAAAGTATTCCACAGAATTTAAATTTCTTCTCCTTGATTGGTTTACATATGTCATACATTGTAATGTCATCCCATAAATTTAGTAGCTCGTCGATAAGAGGCTCGATATATACAATCATATCTTTAACCTAGTACTCACCTAATTGTTTGAAATTAAACATAGTTACTATAGTAATGATATCATGTAATATGTATAATTAAATAAATAAACAAAAGATATTATGAAAAAATTGAAACAAATGAAAATGTTACATTAAAAAAATTAATATAAAAAAATACCTGGAACAATTGTTGTCAACATTATGTGCTCCCTCTTTATTGACATCCAAGGAGGAATGTTATTGTTGATAGCAAAAATAGGTCGGACTAAGTAATATACCTAATCTCTCTTAATGGATTAACACCGTCAACTACCAATGAAAACCTAACATTACAAGGTTTATCTTTGAAATCTGCCCATTTTTCCCCAATTTCTCTAAATGCAGAACCATCGGCAGGCATTCGAAGAACACCATATCCACTTCTGTTATGTGCATGGTAATCCATAAATTGTGCTATTCTTCCACACCTGAACAATCACTGCAAACATGGAATTATGGGAATATGATGAAGAACCTTTCAAGGCACCCTTTTTGTTACTTGATCGGTTCGATATCTACTAATAAGACATTGCGAACATTTTGTTTTCGAAGCATGTTGTCCATAATATATAATATGGTCATTAGGACATGCATATATAGTTTGATAATCCATTCCAATGTCTTTCATAATGGCATGCAAACTTCAATATGTGTGAGGTAAAATATTTGACGATGGTAACAAAAATTCACCTAACAATCTACAACATAACAAATAACTAGTTAATGTAAGAATATTAACCGTAAAAATTGCATTCTTATTTTAGACATTAATTAACACTAAAAAAAAATAGAAAAAAATCATCATTTATGTATAATATGAGATGAAACCTATTACATACCTTAGGATTTGTGTCATACAAGTGTTCGAAAAATTATTCATAAACTTTAAGTTCACTAGCAACAATGTAGCAGAGAGAATATTTGCTCTTGATCCTTCATAAAGTTGTTTATTTGCCTTTTCTAATAGAGGTTCATCATAAATACCAACATTGTCCCCATCCTCATCCAGATGCGAAAACAAATCTTGGATCATTTGATTTTTCCCATCATCTTCTTCCATGGGATAATTAACTTGATTTTTCCCATCATCTTCTTCCATGATATCCTCATTTTCTTGGTCATGATGTTCCTCAGCTTGTACAACATCATTTCTATTAATACTTGGTGCAATATTCTGTGGAAAGTTAGAGGGAAACTCTAACTTTATAATAGAAACAATCATGCAAAATTAGTGTATACTATAACAAACATTCAAACAATATATATACATATATATAATTTTATATAAAATTAACAAAATAAAAAAAAATAATGAATATATAGCTAATTACCAGAATAAAAAAAGATAATAAATATATATCTAACTACCATGGGATGATATTCATTCAATCCACCATCAATGTGCCCATATTACCTACAATGTTTTGTAGCTGTTGCTATTAAAATTCTTACGGGACGTATGAGGAAACATTTTTAGCAGGGGCAATAACATCTACCATCACCCTTTTCACCCGCTTTACTTTTTTCCCCACCTCTAACTATATTTTGCGACATTCTTCCACATAAAAATACTCTTTTGGAACCATCATTGTTATAGTAAGATTGTCGAAACATCTTTAAATCGTCAAATATTTATAGGTCAATTTAGGTCACCGTCGTTGCAATTGCGACGAACGCGACCTAAATATTTCTTTTTTTTTTGCCTATTTTTTTGTTATATTTAGGTCACTTTGCCAAACACGAGAATGGTTATAACGATGTATTCGTTGCACTTGTGATAAACGTTATAACGATCAAAAGTTAGCGTCACGCTTACGACAAAAACACAAGTTTGTCGAAATTGAGACAATAGTCCACCATCTTGACGATCGGCCCAAAACCGATGAAAGTTTTTGTCCATCGATAGAGCGACGAATACGGGGTGGATTTAGATCAAAATTGAAAAATTGAACTTTTTCTCTTGAATTTTGCGACGAAAGAGTACTTTTGTCGCAAGTAGTCATCACATTTTTTCCAATATGTAGTAGTGGTTCTAGATTTTGCTGTGATGGTCAAGCCAATTCATAATTTGTTAAAGAAAGATCGTTCTTTTTCTTGGAAAGATGATGTCGAAGATGCTTTTGAAGGGATCAAGAAAGCGATCAGTTCTGCACCAGTTTTGGTGAAGCTGAATTTTGAGAAGGAATTCACGATATATACTAATGCCACCGAAGAGGCAATTTCTGTTGTTCTTATGAAAAATGATGACCAAGGAAATGAAAAACCAGTGGCTTACATGAGTCAAAGTTTGTCTGATGATGAATTTAAATAATCTTTTATTGAGAAACATGCTTTCTCTCTTGTTAAAGTTGTTGAAAAGTTTCACCACTTCATCTTAGGTAAGCATACGTTGGTAAAGGTACCTTTACCTACTGTCAAGTTTTTTCTCTCACAGACTTATCTTTTAGGAAAGCTTGCATGTTGGCTTGCCAAGATCCAGGAGCATGAATTGAATATCGTGACTTATACCACTATCAAGGGACGTGACTTATCCCTTCACTTATCTTAGCATGATGATAATGGTGAAGAAATTGATGAAGAAGATAGTTCCCTTTCAGCCCTCTTTTACATTGATGATCAGATCCTCCCTGTGTCTGAACATTCCTGGTACAAGAATTTGGTTTATTATTTACAGAACCAAAGATGTCAAGATAACTTATACACTCATCAAAGGAGAAGATTACATCTTGAATCTGCAAGGTAAGTTATTATAGGAGACTTCTTATTTCAAAGATCTATTGATGGTGTGTTGTTTCACTGTGTAAACAATGAAGACACACATAAACTGTTACAAGAAGCTCATGGTTCTTCAAGTTTTGTCATTCATGTAGGAGGTCATTTTTTCTGCAAAAACCACTGCTTTCAATATTATTAGAAAAGGAAACTATTGGCCTTCAATATTTCGTGACTCTTATGTTTTTTCAAGATCTTGTGGCAAGTGCCAAAAATTTGTTGGGAAAGAACACCCTTCAGCCATGCCATTATTGGGGAAATTATTTTATTGGTCCTATTTATCCTCCTTCTTCGGTTGGACAAGTTTTTATTTTGACAACCATAGACTATTTTACAAAATGGGCTGAAGTTGTCCCACTTAAGCATTCCACAGATGATCGGGTAATTTCTTTCCTTGAAAATAACATTTTTTCCAGATTTCATCTTCCATTGGAAATTATTAGAGACAATGGTATCGCTTTCATTTCTGCTAAGATGACTCAACTATTATCTAAATTCGGGGTTAAACATTTCAACTCATAATATTATTATCCCCAAGGAAATGGGTAGGTTGAGTCTACCAACAAAAATCTAGTAAGAATCGTCAAAAGCCTCATTGAAGACAAGTCTTGTCAGTGGCACACTCTCCTCACTTACGCCCTCTAGGCAGATAGAACTACCACCAAGGTAAGTATTGGCTTCACTCCTTTCCATATTGTTTACGGTCAAGAAGCCCTCCTTCCAATTGAGCTGGAACTTTATTCCTTAAGGTTAATGCTACAGATCGAAGAATTAAATTCTTCAGATGTTTCAAAAAGGATAAATGCGCTACTAGAATTGGAAGAGAAAAGGATGTTTTCTTTGGATATCATTAAAAGGAGAAAACAAAATGTTAAGAAGTATTTCAAAAAGAGTGTCAAGACTATCAAGTTTAAGGTCAATGAAATTTTTTTGCTATGAGATTCAACTCACGCTAATAGGGGAAGACATTCAAAATTTTAGAAATTATGGTTGGGTTCTTTCAAGATCGCTTTTGTCTTAGATACCAATTCTTACATTCTAAAATATTTACACGAGTGATTGTTTTCCTACAACACTAACGGTTCTGACTTGAAGCATTACATGGAACCAACCTGAAAATCTCTAAAACGGTTTGGATTTTCTATATTTTAGTAGTCTAGCTCTACTTTCAGTTTTAGTTCTTTTTCTTTTCTTCTTACAATAGTTGATTTATGTTTTATGTTTTAAGCATCTCCTACTACTTTTACATTGCTGTCACTTTATTTCTGCTATGGTTTTTTCTGCAATTTATTTTGTTAGGATTTTTATTTGCCTTGCCATCTTTTCTATTTTGGCTGAGAATAAGATGTTGGATTAGTTCTTCCACAATGACACTCGTACAAGATATTGTTATTCAATGAAAATCAATCTTACACATCTGTTACAATGTTTCGCCTGAAGACATACTTGGATTTTTTATCTACTTTCACTTCTATCTTATAAAGAGATTGGTTATCTCCATCTTCTTCTTTCCATTTCTTCATCCATTTGAAAAATAAAAGAGCAAGTCAATTGATTTTTCTCCTTGGAGCAAGAGTCAATTTTGGTTGAATGATTATGCATACAGGGATAAACCCCCTCATACTAAACATTTTTTATGAGTTATTCTGAAATTCCCGATCTTTTTTCCATTAAATCTGCTCACGCCCCCCTGTTGCATAATTATTCTAGTTATATCTTCTAAATTTATTATTCTAGTCTGAGAAACCATGAGTTCTGAGCTCTAAATCTTTTGAAAACAAATTTCCCTGTGGAGTTGCCAGTTTGTTGACGATTAAAATCGAAATGAGGATTTCGCCCACAAAGTATTGTTAAAGCCTATTAACTATAAGTTAATAATATATATATACTAGTAGGTGGGACCCCCTTGTACGTTGGAGGATCAGATCTGGGTCTTATTTGATGTTTTATTGTTGTTCAACACTGCTTACAGGATTGAGAATGATTGATGATCGATGTAGGTCCTATTCACGACAGATGGATGAGGGATAATACATATTTGTTCTCTTTCTTTAGACTCGAATGCCATGATGGCTTATGATATATGTTGTTGTCATTTCTATATGTTCCTTGTAACAGCCCTAGTAGAATATATACTTAGGGATTATTAAGTAAAAGATTTATTAGGTAATTAATTTTGCCTACCATGTTAGTAACTAAACAAAGATTGATCTAATGATTTCAATTAAGTATTTATTAATTAATTAAAGGCTATAATATTGATTAATTAATTAATTGATTAACTACCTATTACATTTAATAACATGAGTATTGAATTTAAAAGATTAATAAGTTATATTGTTTAAATTAAAAAGGTTACATACACGGAAAGGGATAACATATTAATTACGAGAGGATAAAATAATAAAGGAAAGGATAAGGGGCATTAACTAGGAGTATGTAAGGAAGTAAATGGGAGGAGAGGGTCGTGAAGGAGGATATGAGCAGAGGAGGTTAGGAAGGAGGGGATCATTCGATGGGAGATGGGGGATTGATTTTGGGGGGCTCTCTTGGATTTGCAGGGAGGAGAGTGGAGTTCTGTAGTCAGGGAGGTTCAGTACAGGTACCGGTTTGCTGGAGGTTTTGGGCACGAGGGCTAGGATATGCATATGATATCTTAGAGCTAGGAAGTTGTCCTAGTTGGCAGGGTGGAACAAGGTTTTGGGCAATGTTTACCCAGTTTAGCAGCAGTCAACAAGGCAAGCGAACAAATGAAGGGTTAGCATCAGACCCAGGTATTTAAATTGTGTATTTGTTTTATTTTTCTATAAAATATTATTATTTGTTGATAAATCTATATGTGGATGTGCTCAATTAAAGGAATTTTTGAATTTTACTATTTTTCTCAATATCAAGGAATTATTGAATTTTACTGTTACGTTGTAGAATTAATTGAGGTTAATTAAATTGGCCACTACAAATGGTATCAGAGCTTTTGTTTGAAATCAAGGCCTGACGGCCAAAAATCCAAGCTCAAATTCCACTCCGCCTAACCTGCAAACCAAAAGAACTATTATTTTGATTATATATAAACAAATTTAAATATATATAAACAATACGAATTGAAAATGTAAAAAAAAAAACAAATTTACCCAAGTAAAACAAGCAACTAGGGTTGTTACAAAGCGAGAATTCTAGGTTTCCTTCGGCATCAGTTCTAACAATATTGCAAAGTCAATTTCTTTAATCTAGAGGGTAAAGAAGATGAGGCTTTGGGCTTTAACAAGGCCGAAGTGTTTGGGGTCTCCAAGCTCTTTAGAAATTTTGCTAACAAAAAGGGGTTTTCAAAGATCCTGCAATAAAAGATGAGGCTTTTCAAATTTACCGAAGGTCCAAAACACTTCCAATTTTATTGAGTCCAATTTCACTCATGTTTTTATATCTTGGAACCACATGACTGATTCATTTGCTAAGACATGTGTCTATTTAGCTGATGGAGACCTTTGGGAATTTGAAAAAGGATTTCAAAACAATCCAGGGAGAACGTTCCACAAGTTTGTCTGTTTTGCTTGATTATGTCCTTTCATTTTATAGGGATAAGTACCCTTTCATCTAAGGAGGGTTCAAGAAAAAGAGAAAAATCATGATTTTTTTTTGAAACTAACAATTCCTTAAAGATGATTCTGGGAATCTGAGATACAAAGCATCAAAATCGTGAGGCATTTGGTGCATGCCATCCTTCTTATTCATTTAAAAAAGGCTTAGTATAAAATGGTATCACTACTGAAGTAACTTGAAGAGTAGGCATAAGACATAGAATGAGATTCAAGTAGGCATCTTTGGATATCAGAGGAGAACTATTCTGTAGAAAGGCAACTCAAAGTTGATGTTATGAGACTTGAAGACAAGGTAGAGGACTGCATTGGATGCCTGGAGAGAGGAGAGAAGATACGAGAGATGCAAAAGGCTGCAAGTGTTGGGGCCAATGTTCTGAAGATTGACTATTCAGATAAACCTAGACAAGTTGTTGCATGCTATAATTCCCTAATTGAAGAGCTTAAAAATGGGAGTCCTAGATTGTCCAACTCATATGATGACTGGGAGCCTGTAACCATTGCACAAAAGGCCACTATTTAGAAGAAAAAGAGGAAGATAGAGACCCTGACTAATTCCATTGGAGAAAGGGTCTACAATGAAAACTCTTCTTATGAAGGTTATGGTGGAAAAGGCCAAATTCTGAAATGGGTAATCCTTTTTGTGGGTTTACATGACAGTTTTCTGATTGTAAAACTAGTAACCACTACACTGGGGCCATTTCAAGAACCCAAGAGTCACCTGACCGCTGAGCTATTTTAACATACTTCCTATGGTAGTTTGTGTATATATACATAAATATATGTAACAATTACAAAGACAAACATTTTTCAGTAAAAGATATTGCATAAATGCCAATCGAATTTCAAAATTAAAAACATGAAAAAGATGATAAATCAATACTACCCATGTACAGAGAGAAAAGCCATCTGCAGGTACAGGAAGTAATTTACCATTAAAAGTGGGTCAATCCAATCCCAATGTGAGTTGCAAATCTTCTAAATCTTTATCAAGGACGTCCAAGCTCAGAGCATCTAGTCTCGTCAGTTCCACCATGAATCTCCAGTTAGCCTTATATATCTCGTAGCTCATCTACAGTTCCTTTCAGCAATCTATAAGGTATTTGATTTTCATATAAATAGACATTATTACGGTTCTGGCAGATAAGGCTTCTAGCACATCTCCGTATGATCATAACTACTGGTCATAGCTGACACCACAAAATATTTGACTGATAGAAGAAAACGTACAAGATATGAGGTTTCCTTTTAAAAGTAAAAAGAATGGAAAATGTATAGCCATAATGAATTACTGTTGTCCATCCGTGCGCTGTATTTGTATAGCCATCAATGCATATCCTGTTGTTGTGAGAAGGAAGGCATAGCAAATTGTTTGCCACTATAGTACGCCAGGAGCCCCAAACGAAACCCTCAAGTCGAAGGTCGTGACCATTAAAGCCGGAAGGTTATTTTGTTGTGTAATTGTTGTCATGTAACAGGAAAATTGAATGGCCTTATTTTCGTCTCTCGGTACTAGTCCCCATGATGGTACCCTCTGAATTTCCTCCACAGCTACACTGGATCGAATCCCCTCCCTGCCTTCACAAATTATGAATACAGATTTCTTTCTGTCCAGAAAGTAAACTCTGAAGCTGAGGAGATCCCTCTTTCGAACCTCAGAAAGACCCATCTAATAAATTCAGAGTCAGATGACAATATGTTTATACCAGAAAATACGTGTAAGGATGAAGAGATATCAGAGGACGACTGAACAAATGTGAACCACAAACACACTTCTCACCACTTCTTTCAGCCAAAATCCTCAAATAAGCCTTTCTATAGACATGAAAACCTGCATATAATCATATACAGTACACCTTATCTAAACTTCTATATGCAAGAACAAGTATCTGAAAATCAACAATTGGAGAACCCAGAACAAAACACACAAACAGGTTTTCTAATTGCAGAAACCCAACATATTCCTACACTGCAAATTTCTTAGAGAACACAACAACAATGGTAATGGCAGTCTTGCTCGCCAGTGTGCAGGCACCGCTTCCATGCCCACCGGGCACGTGGGCCTCATGCCAGAACCTCGACCTTAAAGGTTGCCAGCGGATGCCATGGATATTTTTTTTATATATTAATGTTTAGTTTTAATAATTGATTTAAAAGTATTAATACACCTTTTGAATAATTAAATTATCATTTTTTTTTATATATATTAATTTTTTTTGTTTTAATAAATTATTTAAAAGTATTAATACTATTACGTAAATTTAAATTATTTAAATTAAATTAATTACCTTATATTAAATTAAATTAAAATTCATAATTATTTAAATTATTTAAATTTAATAATATATTCTAAGCTTAATATAAAAAAATAAAAATTAAATTGGCTCCATGGGTTTTGAACCCGCGACCACCCACTACCTAAGCCTTAAGGAACAACCAAACACCAACACACCATGTATGTGCCTTGGAAAAAATAATGTATGTGTGTTGATTAAGCTGATTGAAGCTTAGGATTAAGTTTAGTTTACCGATTGTGCTTAGATTGGGTTTAGTATAGATTATTAGTTTCTTTTTAATAAACGCGGGCTTCGGCGCAGGGATACTATTTAGGATGCCAATGGGTTTTAATCCTCTATTTTTAATCATTTAAACGTGGTAATATATATCCTTACAACAATTTTTTAATGTGATTAGGTAAGCTAAAAAAGTAAACATGTTAACTGGATGCCTTGATAAATGAAAGAAAGCTATGAACAATAAATCCACCAAATTGATTTTTGAGGACGACCAAGAATATGCCAAGATCTTCAATGGTATATCGATATATTAAGGTTAAATAAGATTAAGATCATTAATTGCGCCCATTGTCAATATCGCAATTTCGCATAAATTAATAAACATAAGGTCGAAAATCACTTTAATCAAGTTGTAAGCCAAAAGTTAAAAAGGACATAGACTAGGACAAGCCGGAAGGAGGTGGCATATGCACTAGGAGAGTAAGCAGGATCATGGTAATAAGTACGCGTTGTTAGCCATAGGCAAGGAACCCATAGTTATTTTCGTAGGGGAAAACCAAGCTGACGCCTTTAATCCCAACCTCAACTCAACGAATCCCCGAATATGTACCGTCCGCATTAAGTAAAGAAAACTTATGCCTAAACTTGTTTCTAAGTTTAAGTAGCAACAAATTGAAATCTTCAACTCACCGAAGGTCTCAAAGTATGTGCCAGCTACACAGCATATTCGACTCAAAGCGAGTTGAAGGGACAGTCACAGCATCGCTAACAACACCACCGGGTGTTACACCACCACCATCGCCGGCCTCACACGCGCTTCGTTGGAAGCTTACACTACATTTAGCAACAACCGGATGTGGGACCGGTGGAACCCCACCATCTAGAATGGTAATCCAGAAGCATCGAGGTATTCAAGGGGAGGACCTCCACCAAAAGACATCACATGTAAGAATTGTAAAGATCAAACTTCCGGAGTTTTTTGGGGGTTGTGCCAGTGAATGCGCAGAAGCTAATGGTTGGAAGGCATGACAAGGTGTTTTGCCTGGCGACAGGGCCCAACTCAAAGGCAAGATCCCCATTTTTAGCGGCAGATGTTGCCTTTGAACTGCGGGGCAACCTCGAAAGACAATTCCATCTTTACCCCGCATAGTATCCGGGAACTTTTGAGGAGAGGTTCGAGGAAATATCTACTAATGCGCATAATGGTAACACAGGTAGGGCATTTGGCTGCCTTAAAATGTGGGAAATAGAACCAGATAAGAATTCGAGATCAGGTTTATGGAAATAGTCAAGTATGTTTTGTATATGGAAAATGACCAACGACAAGTAAAGAGCGTCGTCTATGGATTTCGAAACTCCCCTGGAAGATAAGAGCTATGGTATGGATGTGGAAGCCGTCTTCAGTAACATAAGCGGTAGAAAGTGCTCGTTACGCAGAAGAACACATAAAACTTAATAGGGGGTGCAAGATCAACATTTACGCATCGCCATGGATTCGTAGGAAAGACCCCAAAGACATTTCCAAGGGGAGGGGGCCCAAGGCCACCAAATTATGGTAACAGAAATGTGCCAAAGACAGTAGTTGTAGGGATTTCAACGGCAGCAAGTGCAACATCCCACACATCACCAACATCGCAGGCAGGTTCACGACCTTCTCAGGGAACAACGAGTAGGGGAAGGGTTCTAGGGGAAGGAACTCATTTCAAAGACAAATACATAACAACAACAGTCTAACAGGTGTTACTTTTTTGGGGTGTGGAGGACCCCATTATCGACAGGCAGGACTTCCTATAGCCGGCTAAATCGGTTCGTGCATGAGAAGGAAAGGCAATCGATCAGTAGCCTTACCGTGATTTATGTAGCCGTTAATAATAACCGGGCCAAGTCAAACATCAATCCATGGTGGAGTCATTAAAGCTAAATCATATCAATGTCAAGATTTTGTTTGATTCTAGTGATTTATAGTTTCACTTGCACCATCCATTAGAAAAGAGTGGGTTGGTAGCCTACTTAGCACGGCGACTTTAAACAAGTCGAGATGGTTTTGGGGGAAAAACAAGCAGTAGGACTTAGCATCGATAATTGTTTAGTAGAACTGGGAGTGTGTACTTCTAGTTTGAAGGTATATGTCACTGTTCTTGTGGCATATGACCTAATCATTGAATGGATTGGTTAGAAGCTCATCGAAGCTTTGGTAGATTGTTTCGAAAGAGGGTGCTTTATGTCAGATGATGAAGGAAGACCAATATAGGTATCCGCATGGCGCGTTACGCCATATAAATCCGATGAAAGGCCATTTACGTCGAGGAAAGGGTGTCACCTATGTATGAAGTGAATGAAAGGAAGGGACCCCATTGGATTAAAATTCTGCATTGTCGGAATTTCGTGATGTTCAACGAATTGTGGTTACCCTGCGAAAGGAGCCGACTTTACTATTGAGATAAAACCCGGTGCGTAAATCCAAATTCCGCATTCATTGGATGATAGCACCCTAATCCAGAATCTGCCGAAGTTGAAAGAGTTACCGACCAGTTCAATAGCGTCTGTTGCTCACCTTAAAATGCAATTTTGTAAAGAAGAAGGACGGATCCTCACGACCGTGTATAGACTACGTGGACTTGAACCATGCCAATGAAAATAGGAAAATTCCGATGTTGCAAATAGATGACCTCTTTGACTCCATGAAAGGAGTGTTAAAGATTTCCAACATCGACGGTGATCGTGGTATCATCATCGCTAAGGATTAAGGAAGGATATCCCAAAACTACCTTCAAACCGATTTTGAATACCAATTGTTGAAAATTTTCGGATTGACCAATGCTTTAGTAGTATTCCATATTCCATGAACGAACATTCCTGGAAGTATCGGTAACGCTTTGCAGGCTGGGTATTTTTAGATGACATCCTCATCTATTTAAAGAATGAAAGAGAACATGAGAACACTTACGAGTAGTGTTGTCCCACCTTCAGGGAGAGAGAACATATTGTATGGGAAGTTGTCGAAGCGTTCCTTCTTCAGAAAGAGATCCACTATTTAGGTTGTATCATTTCCAAAGGAAGGGAATCTCTATGGACCCGTAAGGTAAAGCTAGCCATTATGAGCGGCTAAGTCAAAAAATACCTATGAGGTGGCAGTCACGGGCTAGAAGGTTATTACCGGAGATTTGTGAAGGATTCTCAAAAAATAGAAACCACACCACCACCATTAAACATTGCCGCGGCCTTGAATGGAAAGAGCGTACTAGTGGCCCATTATTTAAGAGGTTACTGCAATCCAGTGCCACTTATGAGTGTCGGATAAAAAGGACTTCAGTCAGTAACACGGATGCCCTCAAGCACAGCTCTGCTAATGCATGATGGAGGAGTTATAGCCTATGCATCAAGGAAGTTGAAGAACATCGAAGAGTTGCCATAATGACCGCGATTGAGTTGGCAATGCCGTTCCTAAAATTTGAGGAACTTGTAGAAGCTTTGAGCTCAAAAACGTAATTCATCAAGCAAAGACATCTCTTCACTCAGAGAGATTTGAATTCTAGGCAAAGGTGATGGAGTGTTTATGAGTGAGTACTTCCATTTGGTATTTCTATATCAAGGGAGAGGAAAATGTGGTCACAGATTCTTTGAGTAGGAGACCATGTATTCTCCTTGGTAACCTTTAAAGGTCAATCTGAGGAACATGTGTTGACACAACTCCCGTAGACGTTTCTTTGGTATTTAGCGTTACCAAACCTCCGTGAGCGGAGGTGTTAGATCCAGTATGAAGGATGGACTATTAAGAAATTGAGGAAGGATGTACATCCCCAAGAATGGGAATATTCGGCATCATATCAAGCCATAGATCACTTTATTGCGTGCATCCGTGTGTGAAGAAGATGTGTAACGATATGAGGAAGCTCTTCTTTGGGCAGGTATTTGCCACATTGCAGTCCATTTCGTCGCCAGATGCTCAGAGTGTCAACAAGTGAAGTTTCCATTCACCACCACCGAATAACCGTATTATACGGTCCGCACGAAGTCTACCCTATGGATTTCATAGGGTTGCTACCACCGTATACGCCTGTGATAGTGATGTTAACCAAGAGTTTCTATCATTCACAGGATACCACATGTCACCTATGTGGCAATAATAATGTTCAGGAAGCAGGTTATCCGTTTGTACGGGATAAATTCAAGAAGATCGCTTCTATAATTCCAAATTCAATTTCTGTGTTGTCTCCGGCCAAGTTTGAGGTCGATTGGGACCGGGCCATGAACTACCAACTTTATCATCCCTCGAAATAGATGTGGAAACTATACCCAAGTCATGGAAGACATAATTAGGATGTACAAAATGATGACCAAACCATTGGGAGAATTACCTACCTTTGGCAGAGTTTGCCCACAATAACGCTTTATCATAGCTCCATCGGAATGCCCCGCGAAGCTTTGTATGGGAGGCCATGTAGAAGGCCATTATTGGTATAGACTAGAAGACCGAATAACAATTGGCCAGAGTTGATTCGCAAACATGAACAGTGATTCATACAGTATCAAGAAAGCAGAGGATAGGCATAAAAGCCATGCAGATGCACACAGGATCCACCAAAGTTATGAAGTGGAGACCAGGTTTTCATCTGTGATCAAGCCCAATAAGAGCAAAATTCATACCTGGCTTCAGAAGGACAGTTTTCACCTCGATTTTGCGTAGACCATTCAGATCTAAGAGAAAATTCAACTACGTTCATCGCCCTGCGAATGCACCCAAATTACAAAACTCATACGTACGCTGTATTTGTTTCACGTTGTTGATGAATATCATAAACCAAATTGGAAGGAATTGCGTATCGACAGGAAACTCTCACGCAGAACCGCCACGATATTGACCATAGAGTTCATCAGAACCAATCTAGCAGACCACCGGCGTCCACAGGCATATGTCCTGTGATCTGCTACTTGGGGCACATGAGACACAACAGACTATCCTCAATTTTTTTACCTCCCACCCCAACACAAGCTCTCTAAGGTTGGGTGTGTATAAAGCCACCACTTAGATTTATCACCCTGAGAGTCACATACCATTTTCTAGTCACATGAAACTATTAAGTGATACAACTAAACTTTAAATGTATGAACTTTATGAATGATTAAATGTTGTTGATGATGATGTATGATGTGATCTACTACTATGAATGTACCCTAATGAATGTTTAAATGTTACTGATGATGATGTATATGTCAGTGGACACATTGTGAGAATGAAGAATCTACGGAATGATTAAAACATCATTAGGAAGGATGTTGACATGCAATCATTTTAAAAATATGAATTCGAATAGATGTTGAAATTGAATTATGGGATATTATGATCTATTTCTAACTTGAAAAAAAAACTTGATGTTAACTTACCGGTACATGGATACCAAATCGAATCCTAGATGATAGTATGCAATTCTACGATGATAATGCATAGAAATGTGTTAGTTTGTGTTACAGACTAATCATAGGTTAAGGGGTTGGCTAATCAGCCAGCAGGATAATATGATGAAAGTGATAGGGACCACTAACTGTCATTGTGTATGAGTATTGTATGAAATTCTATTGGTTTGGGATGCATCATGATATGTGGACTAGTGCATGATTTCTGCACACCCAAGCTCAACCCAATAAACAACACAAAAACCTCTAGCAACACTCAAGGCAAGCCACTCAGTAATATTCCATTGTAGGGTGTGGACCCTAACCCTAGGGGTGGAGCCCCACCATGTATCCCTCCATTGTAGGGTGTGGGACCTAGTCCTGGCAGAGGGTGGGAGGCATTTCCTGTTGTAATATCCTCCATTGTGGTGGACCCTAGGTCCCTAGAGGGGTGGAGAGCCTCATCTGCGGTGCATCCCTTCTTCAACCCAAAGTCATGGGAGGATGTATGTTAATTCACACTCCCAAGACGCAGGATGATGATCACGATGTCACGGGAAGCTTTGGAATGCAGATGACACTCTATGCCTACCGGCCCTATTTGAAGTTAGGTCAATATAGTTGATAATTCAAGATAGTACAAATGTAGAGGAAGGATAGAAATGGATATGGAAGTAGGTTAGAGGAAGGATGAGTAGAAATAGTTGAGAGAGTATGGAGATTTGTCCGATGGTGAAATTTAATGTTTTCCTCCTTCAAAGAAAAACAAAAGAGAAATGTGCATATATGAATATTCACAATTACATAACTAAACCACAATTATCTAAATAAAACTATTGACACAAATAATAGTACTCAAAAAATCTCTCAAACAATTGATTGGTTTGTTGTCTTGCAGACTAGCCCTACTGACCGGATTGGATGTATTGCATAAATTACTAAAGGATGATAGTTTTGATTATTAGTACATCTACGAGACTTGTATAAAATTAGCTACACATGCATTTCTTGTACATATACACTAGTATGTATGAGTTTTCTTGACTTACTTAATCGATAATGCCGGGTTACTTGTTGCGAATGTCCGAACTAAAGTTTATTTTCCCTTGTACCATAAGAATCTTTAACTCTAACAAAGTTTCCTCAAGGGTGGGTATGTAACAACCTAGTAGAATATATACTTCGATAGCAAAAGATTTATTAGGTAATTAATATTGCCTACCATGTTAATAACTAAACCAAGATTGATCTAATGATATTAATTATATTTATTAATTAATTAATGTTTATAATCTTGATTAATTAATTAATTGATTAATCCACCTAATACATTTAATAACATGAGTATTAAATTTAAAAGATTAATAAGTTATATTGTTTAAAATTAAAAAAGGTTATGTACACGAAAGGGATAACATATTAATTACTAGAGGATAAAATAATAAAGGAAAGGATAAGGGGAATTAACTAGGAATAGGTAAGGAAGTAAATGGGGAGGGCGTATTTAGCTGAGGATGTATGAGCTTTAGAGGAGGGCGATGAAGGAGGATATGAGCGGAAGAGGTTAGGAAGGAGGGGATCATTCGACGGGAGATGGGGGATTGATTTTAGGGGGCTCTCTTGAATTGGCAGGGAGGAGAGTGGAGTTCTGTAGTCAGGGAGGTTCAATACAGGCACCGGTTTGTTGGAGGTTTTGGGCACGGTGGCCAGGATATCCATATGATATCCCGGAGCTAGGAAGTTGTCCTAGTTGGCAGGGTGGAACAAGGTTTTGGGCAATGTTTACCCAGTTCAACAGTGGTCAACAAGGAAAGCGAACAAACAAAGGGTTAGCATCAGACCGAGGTATTTAAATTGTGTATTTGTTTTATTTTGCTATAAAATCCTATTATTTGTTGATAAATCTATATGTGAATGTGCTCAATTAAAGGAATTTTTGAATTTTACTGTTTTGCTCAATATCAAGGAATTATTGAATTTTACTGTTATGTTGTAGAATTAATTGAGGTTAATTAAATTGGCCACTACATTCCTGGATTCGTTACTTTGACATCTGCAAAAGACACATGTTAGTAACGAAAAACAAAGAGCAATTGAAAATAAATAAAGCAATATAAACAAAAAAATGCAAAATGAAGGAAATGGTTTATACTAACATTTTACACTATATGCATTAAAACGATCATTTTGGATCCTAGCTAACAAATAATAGCTATGTGATTTATTGAGTTCTATGGAAATATAGTTGTTATACATTACTGTATAGCTGGAAATGGTAATATGTGGATGGTGCTCTTGGCAATTAAGGGAATTTGATTTAAATGCATGGTTCAATTGGGTGAATTAATGGATTAATGGCTGGCACGTACTAAGGAATTGAATGAGTTGAGTGTGGAGGTGACGTGGATTTACTGCATGTCACTCCTACTCCTTCCCTGGTTTCCACCCTAGTCAGGCTATTGTTTCAACTGAGTTTGTTGTGGTTAGGCTTCAACTTTCAAGCAGAGGGAGAACCGCTCAGCCAATTCACGTTTTTAAGGTGCTCTTGGTTACAGGTATGTATTTTTGGCCATCCATGAATTTACTCTAGTTATGAAATACATAGTGGATCATCATGTATGGGTTTGTGCTTTCTTTAAAGTTTGGAAACTGTTTATTTTGGTGATATTTTTCTGGATGATTGGTGTGGGTTTTCATCGCAGTAATGTGTGAAGTTACAATGTATTGGTTCATTCTGAGTGTTAGCAACCATAAAGGCTCTTTTTCATCCATGATGGTTTGGTGGAGGGTTTTATTTGGTCTAGACTGGACATTTGTCTCCATGCATTCATATTACCATACCTAGTCATTTGTCGTTATGGGGTTTACTAGGTTTTTGGAATACCTTATGTCATTGTGCTTCACTTGGGTATGAATTCGTTCATGTTTCTAATGTCACGCAGGGGGTTGTGATGGTTGTTTTCCAAAGGGATTTCTTAATGTGACTGTTATTTCTCGGCCCTGTCCCATCTCAACATTCTTGGGTTGATTGGGAAGGCCACGAGGGTTATACCCTGCATTTTCTAGGTTTCGTTACAGAATCAAAATGGAGCCTTTCCCCTTTATTCATAGTCTCTTCTATCATGGGTATTGTCACCCTGTCTACGAAGACATTTGTGGTATAGCATGTGCGTGCACCATGAGTCTCGGAGGTTTTCACTTGATGTTGGGAGTCGATTCCATGTCTCCCTATGTTGGTCCATAGAGCCAATCCTTGATTACTCAAAGCTCAATTTTGATAAAGGAAACCCTTTATGACATGTTGGATACATGGTCAATTGTTATGAGTTGGTGATGCATTGTCGATAATGTTCTATTGTCAACTCATTTCTGTTGATTATCCTGAAAGTGGATTTTGGTTATAGTCACTACAATTGGTTATTATGATAGTCAAATTGATAAGCCCGACATTGAAATTGGTTGGTTGAATAATGGGGTTGATACACAATCACTTTATTTTGCATTAGGATTATTGAAATGTATACCTGGAATTAGTTTACAATTGATTAATGCACAGTGATGCTCTGCGCGTGATGCATGGTATGTGTGGTGTTCCTATAACATGAGTTAATGATTACTTTGACTATGTGTTCTTAATTTCTAAATGGGTTATTGTGATAGTGATGATTATGATATTTTCATCCATTGTATATGTTATGATTATTTGATCACACCATAAGAGAGGGTCACAAGATTTTAAATATCGTTTTGTTTCTATTTAATTGATTTGTGTTGTGAAATCAGGCCTGTTGTTGTTGCCTCATTGTATTGGATGGATATCCCAACATTTTGAATGTTTAGAGTCAAAGAAAATTTGGCCTGTACAGTCACAGAAACACACTTGCATTTGGTAAAAGGGTTTTGTGTATCCCACCTTATAGCATGAGTTGAAGTGGTGATTATTGTCAGTGTGTTTAAATGGCAAGTCATGATCTTTGAAATTTAAAAATGGATTATGGTGTTGACTGCCCACTATGTATGTTAAATGAATACCATGATTTTTAATAGTGGTAGGAACAAATGCTGTGACAATATAACCTCATTTAAATTTAAGTATTAAAAGACATAATTGAGCATGACCTTTGAATTGTATTTGATGATTGAAATAATTCGTGAGAAGTGGTTGATTTTGATGTTGAACATAATGGAAATAAGTGATTGTTTATGCATTTGGTAATTGTTTTAAAATGTTAAATGGATAAGTGAGATGAACAGAGCTCCCCTACATGCTGTTGTGGAATGCATACTGTCTTGTTTGATGACAATGTGTTAAATATTTGATTACAAATAGGGAGCAAGTTAATGCACAAAGTTTTTTGGACTATACACAGTAGTGGTTTTTTTTGGGTTACAATGGCCATTTGGTTGGTGTATTTCCTTATACTGAATGGTTTTATGGATTACTTAATTAATGTTATGAACAATACCCACTCTCTTTCCCCACCATTATTTAATTTTTCACTAATTACAACCCTATCGCCTTCCCACATTCATTTTTCACTCCTTGTTCTAAAATTGATTACAGTCAAGGAGAATTTTGTATTGAAGCAGTTGGAAGTTACATTTTCTTGGTTAGATCATAGTGATGTTTTACTTGGTTTGAATTACAGTTGATTATTTGTTGTCTTTGAGAAGTAATCGTGTTCTTTTCCCCTTCATTTTATCATTTTTTGCTAAATACAAGCCCCTGGCATTTTCCAGGACCTTTTGTTCACCCCTTCTCATTGACAAGAATTAAACAATTTATATGGATTGGATTGCATGAATCTGATATGTTGTTGAGACAAAATCTATTTCATATTTTTAAATATTTGTCATGTATGGTTGTTAAAGGAACTATTTTCCAATCAATTATGCATACAGGAATGAGCTATTCAAATAAAAGGTTGAAAACTGAGGCCTACTATGCCTCTGCCAAAGAGAAAGTTGTTATTGCCCCTTCCACATCTTCAAATAATTCCGATAAATGTGTGTCCTCCCACATGCATTGGAAGGACGATTGTTCTCATGTGATCAACAATATTAGGCCTAAAGGCTCAGCACAACAAAAGGAAAATTCAGGAAAATCGAAGAGTGACAACAACAATCAAGGAAAGATTGCATCTCAGAGTGGGAAATCCAACTTTTGAGTTTTTATTTTATCTATTGTTGATGACATTTGACTTCAGAAGTTTTTGAACAACACGTTTTATTTTTGGATATATGAGTAATTCATTTTTGAAAACAATGTCAAATATAAATGAGATAAATTCTCAAATGTGCATGTGATGATGGGAGTCACAAGAGGTCCCACCTACTAGTTATTATTTATTTAAAACACTTATTATGATTATTTATTTTCCCCCTAACTAAAAATTTGGTTGAGTCTTTAGTTAACTTAACTAATGAGGTGGTTCAACTACCTCAACCAATTATGATTTTCTTAAAGGAAAAAGGAAAGGGATGAATAAGTGGAGGATAGAAGGAGAATCATACTAAGGTTTCCTCTTTGAGTTTATGTTGATATAGTTCAGTTTTCATTCATTCCTTAATTTATCACAAGCCTAATTCCTTTTTATGATAGTAGGGTATTATTGTAGGCAACAAGGTTCATGGTTGAATTACATCATTCAGACACTTGTTTCTCAGAGGTGTTGATCTATCTTTGATAGTCTGTGTAGACTTGTCTGTTTGCGAATTAGTTTTCATGATTGACAAAGGATATTGTGCAAAGTCGAGTGGGAAGCAATCTGTGGCAAGATGATACAACTTTTACAGTTCATTTTTTGATTTTCTATCATAGATCCTTCTGTATGTTCCATCGGGGATGTCTAAGTTTGAATTTGGTTCGAAATTTCTGCATGACATTTTGTAAAAGGAATGAGTCTTTGGTGAATTGGAATTAAATAAAGGATTTCTTTATGTCTCATATATCTTGATTATCATCTTGGTGTATTTACTTCAGTCTCTACATTTAATTCAACAACTATTATATTCAAAAAATCATATTTAAATGAATTTTTCAACAAGCTTTTAATTGTGAAAAGACTATCCTAAGTGCTTGTAATCAATACTTGTGAGTTAGGATTTTATTTTTGATGGCTATAAACATAGGGTGATATTCCCATCTATTTTTCGTTAGCCAAGAAGAATCTGAAAATCCTTGAGTAAGATCATTTCATATCTTTTCCTCAATAGGGGGGGTGAATCAGTAATATAGGAATTTAATCCTTTTTCACCATAAAATGAAAGTGTTATATCAACATAGAATTATTATCCAATAGTTGCAGATTAAATAAACAATGAAAAAATGAGAAATCATACACATAAACAATACACCAGTGTTTTACATGGAAACCCAAAGCAGGAGAAAACCACATAATGCTTTTTCTTATATGTCTTTAAGAATTACATTCATTGGAAGCACTAACTTTTTTTTTTTCTAGCTGCAACTAGAAGGAGGTTCCAACCCCCTATTTTCTCAGGCTACAACCTGAGGGAAGCTCCAAATCCCCAATTCTCTAGCTACAACCAAAATGAGGCTACAACCCCCTATGTTCTCCGACTACAACCGGAAGGTGGCTACAACCACCTATCCTTTCCCCATCCAATCGCCCCGAAATATAAGTAGAATGATGGAACCATTGTCACATTATTATTGTGAGGTATACTGCTATAAACATGTACCAATCAACCTGTAACAACTTGTACCAAACAACCTGTAATCAACCTATACCATAAACAAGTGCATCAACCATGCACTAACTTGTACCTCAACCTGTACCAACAATGAGTGCATCAACCATGCACCAAATATGTACCAATAATTCATAAAATACACATAAACTATGACTCATCAATATGTACCAAATTCATCAATTATACACTTCATGTATGTGCCAACTCATCAACTACTTGTCTCAACCATGTACCCAAAATGTACCTCAACCAAAATCCCACATCAATTTCATCATTCAAATTTGATTGGTACCTATGTCATAGACCTGGTGTATATGATCAAATACATGCAAACCTTCCTTAACTTTAACAACAAGAGACTAGCATTTTCATCAAATTTTACTTTAGTCTCACATGACTAGTTTTGGATTAGTCAACAACCCTAACTTGAAATAATCATAACTATGAACCTATAATGAATAAATATCTAAAAATAGTACACAATGTTCTTCAATGTCTTTTATGCAATTCCTCCAAATTTCACTATTTGGAACCTCTCATAAAAGGAGTTGTAGAAAATATGGCATACCTTGTTGAATTCTGGCTTATTCTGGATATCGAACTTGTAGAGAATTCCCCACATGAAATATTTGTTGTATAGATCCAAAAATGGTACACACAATACTAAGAAATCTACTATAACCAATACATTTGGTCTTACTGAATTTGGATAAGTTATAAATAAGTTATGATGCTTTTACCCGAAACACATGTTTTAGACTAGTTTCAGGGCTAACCAGAAACCCTATTTTCCATGAAGTATAACTCCACAAATACAATGATCCTGGGAAAGGGAGGCCACCTAGGGCGCACAAGTCAATCACCTAGGCACAACACTTCTTCACCTTTTGATGAGGAATTAAATATATGTAAAATAAATGGTTCCCTTGGTATATAAGGTCAACCAGGACTAAAATAAAGCATTCTTACCTTTTCTTTTGAATCTATGTGTCTTGGTTGTTTTCTTTTCTGAGTTTGCATTTTACATTCATGACAATTTCATTTTTAGGGTTTCTGAAGAATAATCACGACGCCTTCCTTCACGGCTGTCTCCTGGTGACTCCATTTGCCATGCTTCCACCTTTGAGAGAAAGATTATCTCATTATATAGATGCTCTCTCAGGGAGAAAATCATTTCCTTTGAGTTTTCTGAGGCAGAAGGGAGGGCGCACCAACTGGGGTTTGCGCCCTTGCTAGTTTCTTCTTTGTTGGAATGAAGTGAATGCACCCTTTTCCATGGATGCACTGGGATTCTACCACTAATCCCCGTAGGTCACTCTAATATCACCAAAACCTCTTGTCCACTCACGGGTCACCCCGGTCTGGATGCCCATTTTCTTGGTCGCCCAAACTAATGGTGTGCCCCTGTTCATATTTGCGCCCCTGAGGAGATTTTTTGGTCAGAGGTCAAGATATGTATTGCGTGGTCACCTTCTCTTGTAGATCGCCTTCTGCATAAGATCAATTGGTATCAGAGCCTCAAGATCCATGGAAATGATTTCAATCTTGAAGATTGAGCCAATTTTTGTTTTTTGGGGTTTTCATGAAATAATCCAGAGTTTTCCCATTCCAAGGTTTCCTTTTTATGAAAGAACATCCACAGATCTCATAAGCCCCAAGGGTGCCCACATATCCATTGCCACAAAGAGGAGATCCACAAATCTAAAACAATACATATCTCTCCCTCTAGACCAGTTCAAGCTCCATTGCCTCGAGGTTTTGATTCCTCTTTTCCCAAACTAGAGTCGATTGTTCAATATTGCAACCTAGGGGTGCATTTTCTCTTCAACTGGCCTCACAATGCCTCCATGCAAAGATCCTTTGGTGATCGAATTAGATTCCAATACATCAAATCTTGTCCAAGATCTTGCCTCCATCCTCAATGAGCTACTCAGAATGCAACAACAAAACAATCTAGATCCATTCTAGTTGGACACTCAAATCTAAATACCCAAGTTTGCTCGACAAATGAATGGTGAAATGGTGTATTCTTGGATCTGTAGCCTATCCACCTATTTCAATACATGTACAGGCCTTACCAAGGAAAGAAAACTCTAGATTTCTGCCTTGCAATTAGAAGCACTGACACAAAATTGGTGGGATACAGAGAAAGAGAAGACCACATTTGTGATAGATATTGGGGATTCTCCAGAATCATATACTTCGCAACCCATCAAAACCTAGGCTCAACTTTCTGAAGCTTTGAGAAATTGCTTCTACCCACCTAGGTATGTGTAATCATTATGGATCAAATGACACCAACTTCGAAAACTCCCTTCATAAGGAGTGCAAGGCTACATAGATGTCTTATGCAAGATGCGCCTCTTCATGTTCTAGATCCGGAAGAGGCACTCATATTAAAAATTGTGGCTAGTTTATTATTTCAATTCTGTCGAGAAGTAGATCTGTTTGAGAATCCAACTTTAGATAAAACATTTCAAAGATCTTTGGCTATAGAAAGGAAGGTCTCTCCTAGAGGTTGTATTCCTCAGTACTGCCCTTACACCAACCCCCCTGCCTCTCAACCATCCAACTCCCATCCCTCAACCTACTTTCCACCTCCTCAGACTCAAAACCCCACACCCAATACAACTACAAGAACACCCTAGTGCTCATTCCACAAAACTACTTCACACAATTCATTAGATTTTCGAATCCTCCAAAATCTAAAAACCAACAAAACTCTACTCACTGATCTCATTGCACCTTCCCAAGTATAAGATAACGAAGAAGTTCCTCTCGACAATCCCACAAAAGTAGATCCCTCATTGATTCTAATGACCCAGGAAGATTCAAATGCATCCACCCAACCCCTCTTCACCCATAACTTCCAAATAAAAAATGCCTTGCTTTTACTAATTATGGACAGTGGAAGCTAGAAAAATTTGGTGTCTCAAGCCCTTCTCAACTACCTTAATCTTGTCACCACTCCACATCCACAACCCTATTAACTTGGATGGGTCCAAAAGGATGGCCCTTGCCTCCTAGTTTCCAAGCGTTGTCTGGTCACTTTCGCCATAGGCCAATTCAAAGATACCATCCTCTGTGATGTCTCCCTCTTGGATTGTGTAGATTTTTTGCTTGGTATCCCATACCAAACCAAAAGAAATTCTATCTATCTAGCCAAATCCTGCTAGTACAAAATTACCAAAGAAGGCCACACTTATATATTAACTACAACAAAACCCAAACCCCCTTCTAACAAATAGAAAATCCCACATGTACACTTAAACCAATATGTCTCTCTCTATTTGGTGCGCCCAATAACACCAAACAATATAGCGCACCCTGTTCCTGAAACTATGAATCCACTCCTCCATGAGTTCGTAGAGGTATTTCAACCTCCGAAGGGACTTCCCCCCTCTTGCCACATTGACCATTCCATTCATATCATCCCCGGATCTACCTTACCTAACTCCCCTATTTACCGGTTGACCCCAAGCAAACTAAGGAAATGGAAATACAACTCACCGACCTCATCCACTCTATCCACATCCAACCCTCATATTCTCATTGTGCTTCTGTTGCCTTTGTCATCCCTAAACGAGATACCTCAGAAATGCGTCTTGTCAATGATTATTGAGCCTTGAACAAAGACACAATAAAAATTCATTACCCCCTTCCCAGATTGAGGAACTACTCGACACCCTCCAAGGAGCTAACTGGTTTACTAGATTGGATTTGACAATCGGCTACCATCAAGTTCGAATGAACCCATATGATGTTTGGAAAACAATGTTCAAGACCAAATTTGGTCTTTTTGAGTGGAAAGTCATGCCTTTCGGTCTCACCAATGCCCCAACCACTATCATGAATCTCATCAATGACATCCTTAGAGCACATTTGGGTCGATTTGTGGTCATCTACTTAGATGACATTCTCATCTTCAATCAGACATGGGACACTCACATGCAACATGTCCGACAAGTTCTCCAAATTCTCCAAGAACACAAGTTGCAAGTCAAAGAGAAGAAATCATATTTTGGTCAGACTTTAGTCCCCTATCTCAACTTTGTGGTTAGATCATAGGGTATTCAACCAGATCTAGCTTGCATCCAAGCATTGAAACAATGGCCTCTACCTTCTTTAGCTGAGGAGTTGAAAATATTTTTGGGTGGCATCAATTTCTATTGTAAGTTCATTTCCTCTTTTTCAAATCTTGCTCAACCTTTGCATCAGCTCTAAAATACTTCTTCTACATTGATCTAGGCCAAATAAGAAACTACTCACTTTTCTCAGCTCAAAGACACCCTCTTCTCATCCCTTGTTTTACATCTTCCAGACCTCTCCCAACCCTTTGAGATTGAGTTTGAAACCTCACAGTATGCTATTGGTGCCGTACTTAAATAGGTAGGATAGCCCATTGCTTACCACTTTGAAGCTTTATCTGAGGCAAAGAAAAATTATAGTACCTATGAAAAGGAATTTTATAGTTTGGTGCAAGCACTCAAACAATGGAGGCATTATTTTTTGGGTAAAGAAACCATTCTGCATAGTGACCACCACCCTTTGATTTTCATCAACTCTCAATCAAAGATTCGGGAACAAAGGCACCTTAAATGGGCCTCCTACATTCAACAATTTCACTTGGTCATCGGATACAAGAAAGGCACTTCTAATAAAATGTTTGATTTTCTAAGTTGACCTCCCACTCGAGTTCTTCCCATTCTAGAAGTACATTTTGCTACTTATGACACATGCAAAGATCAATATTCTACTGACACTGACTTTCGAGAGATTTGGGAAGCTTTGCAAAGGCCCATAGTGATTAATCAGACCCCCTTCCTAGACTACACTATTCAATATGGGTGGCTATATAAGTTGAATTTTCTATCCATTCCACACTCAGAAGACCACCTCTTGCTCATCAGGGAAGTGCATGCTTCAACCTATGGGGGCCACTTCAGGACCACAAAGACCACCCAACATCTGCAATGCTATTTTCATTATCCTTCCATGCAGCCTCAAGTTGAAAAATTTATCAGAGCTTGTGCTTTATTCTCACAATCCAAGCCATCCAATCGGAAGTATGGGTTGTATCAACCACTGTCGCTTCCTTCTCGGCCTTCAGAGTCAATCTCAATGGACTTCCTAAGTGGACTTCCAACAACCCAAAAGAAACATGATGCAATCTGGGTAGTGGTATGTCGCTTCAACAAAATGGCACTTTTTATCCCATGAACAAAGACTACTAAAACAACGCAAACAATAGAACTCTATTTTCATCATGTCTGGCCCCATTTTGGCCTCCCAAGCAGTGTCATCTCAGACAGAGATTCTCGCTTCCTCAATACATTTTGGAAGACAATATGGGCACTATTGGGGTGCCACCTCAAGTTTTCTACTGCATTCCATCCTCAAACGGATGGCCAAATAGAGGTTGTCAACAGAGTCTTGGTGCATGGTCTCTGAACTCACTTTGGGTGCAGTAAACAATGGGACAATTACTTACACATTCTCCAACATAGCTACAACAAGGCAACACATTCTTCTACATGATTTTCACCGTTTAAAGTCTACTTGGGCTTCCAACCAACATCTCCAACTGAGCTTCCACTCACTTGGGCTCCTCAAGGTACTTTCCATCAATAACAGTAACAATTGTTAGCTCAATGACTTATCCAACAAATTGCACAACACCACAATGCAGACACATCAGGACTCAAAGCATCCCAAGATCATGCCAAACAATGCCATGAAAAACAAAGAACCTTCATGGCCTTTCAACTAGGGGATCAAGTCTAGTTACACTTGGATAAGAATCACTTCAAAGGCCACCATAACAAGCTTCTCCCATTCATATATGGTTTGTATACAATACTCGACAAGATTGGACAAAATGCATATAGGTTGGATCTGCCACCACAACTAGGAATCCACAATGTCATTAATGTAAATCACTTAAAATTGTTTGAGCCTTCCCTCTTAGAATAACTGGTCACCATCACTCATCCAGTAGACAACATTCTTGATTTCCAACTCCCATTGGCCAAAGACACTATACTGGACACTCGAAGTCACTCTACAAGAGACCAGACTTACACTTCATATCTGGTAGCCCGCCAAGGCCAAACTCCAGCTCAGGAAAAGTGGATCACAACTAATGTATTTCACAAAAGGATTCCACATCTTCTCATGGAAGTCGGGATGCTTCTAGATATAAACAGGGAGGAATTGGGCCAAGGAGGCCACCTAGGGAAACACCCACCTACGGCACACAAGTCAATCACCTAGGCACAACACTTCTTCACCTTTTGATGAGGAATTAAATATATGTAAAATAAATGGTTCCCTTGTTATATAAGGTGAATCGGGACTAAAATAAATCATTCTTACCTTTTCTTCTGAAGCTATGTGTCTTGGTTGTTTTATTTTCTGAGTTTGCATTTTACATTCATGGCAATTTCATTTTTAGGGTTTTTGAAGAATAACCAGTGCACCTTCCTTAATGGTTGCCTCTTGGTGACTCTGTTTTCCATGATTCCACCTCTGAGAGAAATATTATCTCATTATCTATCCACTCTCTTAGGGAGAAAATCATTTCCTTCGATTTTTTCGAGGCAGAAAGGAGGGCGCACCAACTGGGGTTTGTGCTCTTGTTGGTTTTTTTTTGTGGGAATGAAGTG
>SNQJ01S0106337.1:2223-29900 GCA_010110895.2 Picea sitchensis | reverse complement strand
TAAAGAACATGTATCATATACTATATTATACAAAATAAAAACATATAAAGATCATATAAAATATATAAACACATACCTCTTCTTTTCAACAATTAAATATTATTCATCTTCTTCTTCATCCATCTCAACATCTGTATCGGGATCTGGTTCAAAATGGATATTGGTGAAAGGCTCATTCCTATCAACATCATCATCAACGTCATTTTCGCTAATATATTTATTGATATCATCAATGAGATCGTCGTCTCCTAAATTGGGTTTGGTCATATTTATTCCTCACACTGAACTCCCTCTATGTTTTATGTTGGTGTTCATTAGAGAATGAATTCAACCCAACATAAAAAAAAAATGATAAAAACAGATTTAGTTTCCACTCTTCACTCTTCATTTGACATTTATTAAGAACCCTTAGTGTGCACCTAAAACGACTCACTCAAACCAAATTGATACTCAAGTTTTAGGAAAGATTTAAAATTTGAAGAAGACATTGGTAGTTTTAGACACATAGTAGGAAGATTGAGCATAAGAAATGATGTGTCATATATGAATGCATAGTCACCTTTCCCAAGGTGTGCATTTAATGATCCAAATATGGAAGTTCAAGAAAATAAAGAATATCAAAGTTGACATTGTCAAATATTATCATAATGACAATAAAGAGAAGAAAATATTTGCACACAATAACTTTATAATGACAATAAAGACTAGAAAATGTTTGTCGTAGCCTTTCTTTTAAGCATCTATAACATCATCATGGTATGACATCACGATGACCACTTTGATGTCATATCCTTATCAGAATCAGATATGTTAGTTTCATGAAGTCACTTCATTCCCCCTAGAGGGGCATCAGGTACAATTGTCATATTTGAGAAGGAAAACCCAATATCAATGTCCTCTACTCCATCCTTCGAGGGAGGACAAGGTTCCCCAATCAACTCTTCTAGGAAGAATATATCAATTTTTTTTTAGGTCAATGGTTGTTGATTTTCCTTAGCAAGAGAAACTTCATCATCTGACATTGGTTGCTTAGGAAAATTCCAATTTTTTTATTTGGATTTGGTCCCTTTTTCCCTTGAAGGATGAGCTCGTGCATGGGGATAAATATCATGTAGATGTATTGTAAGTTGATAAATTCAACACTAGAATGTTGTGTTCTCATAATTCAATACCTGAATCCACCTAAAACTTTCATTTGAGGGTCATTTTATCTGGAAGACTCTTACTCAGGTCTATTTCAACATAGATGTAGGTGTATGTACACAATATCGTTATAAATCTCCAAAATTTCTTTTATGTAACTACCCAAAGTATTCTCAATATATTCAAAATTTGGTATAATATACCATTAAGAATGAGATGGAAATTTTGGGAGGTGTACCCAAAGTGTCATTCTAGTAATTGACATAGAGTTAGGATCAAAATTTGGAAATGAAGGAGATATAAAAAGCCCCACTGATATAATGATAAGGCAGGTAAGTCACGAAATTCTGATTCTATCCATGCTCAAGCCACCTATGTTTTGGCCCCTGTTCCCACTGATATAATGATAAGGCAGGTAAGTCATGAAATTTTGATTCTATCCATGATCAAGCCACCTATGTTTTGGCCCATGTTCCCACTGATATAATGATAAGTCAGGCAAGGCCCGAAATCCAGCTATACATGCTCAAGCCACCTATGTTTTGGATCCTATTCCTACTGATATAATGATAAGTCAGGTAAGTCCTGAAATTCTGACTCTATCCATGCTCAGGCCACGTATGTTTTGGCCCTTGTTCCCACTGATATAATGATAAGTTAGGTAAGGCCCAAAATTCTGACTCTATCCATGCTCAGGCCACCTATGTTTTGGCCCATGTTCCCACTGATATAATGATAACTCTGGTAAGGCCCAAAATTCTGACTCTATCCATGCTCAGGCCACCTATTCTGACTCTTCACGCTATAGTTACATTCTCGAAAGGAATTCCCTGAAATGTGAACAGGGATTTCGTTTATCTTGTTCATATTGACATCCTTTTGTATGAGATGGTCAATGACAATAGTTAGTACAACCTAAAAGGAATATTGAAAACATTATGGGTTAAACAAATTTGGGAGGTGTACCCAAAGTGTCATTCTAGTAATTGGCATAGAGTTAGGATCAAAATTTGGAATTCAAGGATATATAAAAAGCCCCACTGATATAATGATAAGTCAACTAAGTCCCAAAATTATGATTATATCCATGCTTAGGCCACCTATGTTTTGGCCCCTGTTCCCACTGATATAATGATAAGTCAGGTAAGTCCCGAAATTCTAACTCTATCCATGCTCAGGCCACCTATGTTTTGTCCCCTGTTCCCACTGATATAATGATAAGTCAAGTAAGGCCCAAAATTCTAACTCTATCCATGCTCAGGTCACCTATGTTTTGGCCCCTGTTCCCACTGATACAATGATAAGTCAGGCAAGGCACAAAATTCTGATATCCATGCTCAGGCCACCTATGTTTTGGCCCTTGTTCCCACTGATATAATGATAAGTTATGTAAGTCCCGAAATTATGACTCTATCCATGCTCAGGCCACCTATGGTTTGGCCCTTGTTCCCACTGCTATAATGATAAGTCAGGTAAGGCCCAAAATTCTGACTCTATACATGCTCAGGCCACCTATGTTTTGGCCCTTGTTCCCACTGATACAATTATAAGTCAGGCAAGGTCTAAAATTCTGTTATCCTTGCTTAAGACACCTATGTTTTGGACCTAGTTCCCACTGATATAATGATAAGTCAGGTAAGTCCCAAAATTCTGACTCAATCCATGCTCAGGCCACGTATGTTTTGGCCCCTGTTCCCACTGATATAATGATAATTCAAGTAAGGCCCAAAATTTTGACTCTATTCATGCTTAGGCCACTTATGTTTTGGCCCCTATTCCCACTCATACAATGATAAGTCAGGAAAGGCCCGAAACTCTGCTATCCATGCTCAGGCCACCTATGTTTTGGCCCCTGTTCCCACTGATATAATGATAAGTCAGGTAAGTCTTGAAATTCTGACTCTATCCATGCTCAGGCCACCTATGGTTTGGCCCTTGTTCCCACTGATATAATGATAAGTCAGGTAAGGCCCCAAATTCTGACTCTATCCATGCTCAGACCACCTATGTTTTGGCCCCTGTCCCCACTGATACAATGATAAGTCAGGCAAAGCCCAGAATTCTACTATCCATGCTCAGGCCACCTATGTTTTTCCCCTCTTCCCACTATTATAATGATAAGTCAGGTAAGTCCTGAAATTACGACTCTATCCATGCTCAGGCCACCTATGTTTTGGCCCCTGTTCCCACTGATATAATGATAAGTCAAGTAAGGCCCGAAATTCTGACTCTATCCATGCTCAGGCCACCTATGTTTTGTCCCCTGTTACCACTGATATAATGATAAGTCAGGTAAGGCCCAAAAATATGACTCTATCCATGCTCAAGCCACCTATTCTGACTCTTCACACTATAGTTATATTCTCGAAAGGAAGTTCTTGAAATTTGACCAAGGATTTCATTTATCTTGTTAATATTGACATCCTTTTGTATGAGATGGTCAATGACAATGTTTAGTGTGACCTAGAAGGAATATTGAAAACATTATGGGTTAATTTTTTTTTATCAATGTATTGTCATATAATATGCATATCAATAAAAATTTAGTTGATTTACCAAAACAATGAATTTATGTATTTGCAAAAACTTTTTTATAAATATTTTTATTCACCAAATTTCATCTCATTTTTTAAATATCTCTGCCTTTCATTAATCTTGGTGTAGAGGATAACAATCACAAACTAAATCCAATTAACACCCAAATTTCTATTGTGTCCACTTATTAGTAATAGGTTTGTGTGCAAAGTGACCAAACACTCTTATAATAACGAGTAAAACAACCAATCAACTAAAATTCCATTATTTCTTACTAATGACAAATCATTATATTGTTGGTTGTTTTGCCAAAATCATTCTACTTCTTTGAATGGCATGAAATAGGGAAGAAAATGGTTTTTGGGACGAAAATATGGTCTATATATTAACATAGTCAAGAGAAGTATTACAGAGGCATGTGAACATATCACTTCAAGTGTGCTAAATATGACCTTGATTTCTTTCCTTGGGCTCCTACTTCACTTTAGGTTCTTTAATCTAAAAACATTTTTAGGATTCCTTCCATCCTCATTTTGACAACTTAACTATAGGTTCCCTTGAATCCTCTCCTTGGGCTCCTACTTGAATTTAAGTTCTTTTTCTCTAAAAAAAAATTAGGTTTCCTTCCATCCTCATTTTGACAACGTAACCATAGGTGATGAAAATATAGAGATAGAACTTCAACAACATAATGATAGGGAAATGAAGATGTGGGATTGGTGCAAGTAGACAACTTCTTCCAAGGGAAGTACTAGGGGGTGAAAATGCAAAGATGAGTAACACTTTTTGGAAATAAGCTTGTGAACAAATGTGATATTTATTGTTTCAATCAAGAAAATAGTCATTGAAATATATTGATTGAAAGTTAAATAATCTTTTCGATAAGAGTTAAAATTCTTGGTCGAAACATTTTAAAATGTCTCAACAAAGAGTTTGCCTATTTTTACCACAAGTTAAAAAATTCTTGTTTGAGAGTTTGGGTGGATTAGAAAAACTCCAGGTTGAAATTTAAATGTCTTGGACTAGAGTTTTTGTTTGACTGTTATTTAAAACTCTTGATTACATAACAATGTTTTTATTAACTAGGATTACCATTGTTAATTTATTGAGAGATGTTTATTTGTTTAATTAGGATTACCTATCAAATGGAGAGATGTTTATTTGTTATATTTAGGTCACTTTGTCGAAGATAGGAATGGTTATAACTGAAAATAGTCTCTCTTCAGATGAACTTTTGAGATAGGAAAAACTTTTCGTGGAAATAGCGACGAACGTTTGTGGCAATAGAAACGAAAATCTTGCCCAATTTAAAAAACCTATTCGTGGAAATAGAGACAAAATTCCGTGTGAATAGTGACAAAAATCCCGCCCAATTTTAAAAAAATATGAAAATCATGGAAACATGGAAAAATTTCATGGAATAATCTACCCATATGTAGTAGTGAGTCATTACCCTTTTAGTTCGATGAGGTCGCCCTTGATAAGGAAGCCACCTTGCGGCTTGGGATCATGGTTTAAAAGTAGAAGATGAGTCTCTCTTATGCAATTCCTGCAACTTCAAAAAGGTTTGCCTTAGCGCAGACATCGAATGCAGGCCCTAGCACAAGAAAGAGAACACAGACACAATCTAGCTCAGAGAAAGAAGCATATGAAGGCGAAGAGGAAGTGTTTCTAGGTAGCACACTTCAGATTCTATTTTCATCTATTCCTAAATATGACATGACCTCAGGTAAGTGATCCAAGAGGATCTTGATGGCCACCTACCATATCTGACTGGCTCAAAACAATTTATTGGCAACTTACTATTTTTAGCAGTTTTCTGGTTCCCAAATTGTTGGGGCCAGTTTGAGGTCCTAAACGACGTATTTTCATGATCAATCACCTCAATCATAGCCAAAGGATTTTATTGATCCCCCTAAATTAATCTCCTCGTTGATACCTTTCCAACAATATATTGTGTGCCCTAAACGGATATCGTATGAAAAATTTATGACCCCGAGAAGTTAATGTACTAACTTACCCCAATGAGGCCCACATGGATTTTGGTGCTTCATCTCCTAGGGTTAGGTTTTTGGATGTCTAGGGTATTGGAATTCATATTTATTGTAAAAAATCCTTCAAAGCCTCATTGTACTCATCTTCTTGTGAATGAGCATAACCGTTACATCTCTTCTCAGAGATAAGTTTCCACCATTCTAGCAAGCTTGTTTTCAGTCTGCATTTTACAGTTTTCAACATATATCTTATTTAATAGAAGTCAAGTTTTACTATATCTATGTTATTATTAACTGTGTCTCTATGTTAACATTATAAATTTTTTCTTTCATTTTGTTCCTCTCATAAATCCGGATCACTGGTATCAGAGCAGTATGCTCCTTGTCATTTTTTTAATGCATGTCCCTGACGTGGTCAGGATATAGAGAGTTGGGTCTCGAGATTGTTTATCTTGAGTACAAATTCTCTCGCACACTGAAGAAACCATCCATGGTGGGATAAAATAAAGATGATGGGACACATATCCTTCCAAAAAATTTCTTGAGGAATCCCTTGAGCGATAGAGGAACGAGATGATGGACAATTTCGCACAAATCCTTCAATATCTGATGACAAGCGACACATCCACCTCAAGTGAAAGTGCCACCCCATTCAAGGTACACATCAATTTTGATATTCCTATATTTGAAGGTCAAATAGATGTGAATGTCATAGAGAAATGGTTAAGAGAAGGGTATTTTTATGTCCACAAATTTTTAAATAGAGAAAAGATTATATTTGTGCTCCTCAAGGTCATCCCCCGTGTCAAATATTAGTGGGATACTTTCTGTGAGAAAAAGGAAATAGAGGGATCCATATTATTTGCAGTTTCACCCACTTGGTATTCCTTTAGGGATGCTATTAAGGAACAATACTACCCTGTTGGAAGTTATGATGACTTGTATACAATATGGACCACACTGTGGCAGGAAAGATACCAAACAGTGCCAAATTTCACCAATGTCTTCCATACCCTGGGCACCAAGTTGGGTATCAAATATTCTTAGAGACGTCTAATGCTCAAGTACCGCGACGATATGCATAGATACATACAAATATAAATGGATCTTTTGGACATCTCTTCCTTGGACGCGACCTATCAATATGATGTCAAAATCGAGCAGAATTGTAAACAAAAGACATTGCAGTTTGGTTCTAGGAACCCCTCACAGTAGAAGAATGGAAAGAGTATCCCTAACCCATATAACAAAGGATATATTAAATATGGTAAACCTCATGAAAACCAGTCCAAGCCACAAGCAAAGAAGGAAAATGGGAAGACAAAGAAAGATACCAAGAAGTGGTCTGACTTCCATAAGATCCCTTGGAATAACACTATTGATTACCGCTCAAAGCAGTCATTGATGGCTGAAGTAAAATCCTATGAATCAGATGTGGGTTTCGACTCTAAGTTAGAACCAAAAAAGGGGAGACAGATCATTGATGCAGAACCCAGTGCCACCATTGCTACCACCAAGATCCAGTCTGATGAACCTGATGAGCCAAAGGAAGGAGAGTGCCTCTTTGTTACTTAGATGTGGGTGAAAGACACTCCACTGAACTTTATCGTTGATAGCGATATCCAAAAGAACCTAATCTTAGCAAAGGTCCCCAAGTGTCTATCCCTACTGAAAATGACCCACCTGAATCCCTACACCATCAGATGGCTACATCAAGGAAGCGATCTTTGCGTTAGCCAACAATGTCTCCTATCGTATGACATCAAGACATTCAAAGATGAGGTATTGTGTGATGTTGCTCCCCTTGAAGTTTTTGATTTTATTTTCGGCCAACCTTCTTTATGGAAACGTCATGCTATATATAAGTATAGGCCTCATTGTGTTATTATTAACTTGAATAGGAAATTGTACATGATACCCGAGGTAGTCACACCTAGTGTTATTTCCTTGATCTCTACCAAGAAAAAAAGGAAGGTCATTTCTCAGACTGAGAATTTGTCTTCTTCGTGATTCACTCTCAAAGTGAGTGAAAGGTTGCATCCACATCCATCACCTCCGCGACTAACCTCTCCATGCAATAGAAGCAAGTGGATAAGGTCATGGAAGAATACAAAGACATCTTCTCATCACCTACTAGAGTACCTCTGCATTGTTAGGTCAAGCATCCCATTGATATGAACCTTAGCGCACCACTACCGAATGGGCCAATCTATCATCGCTTTCTACTAGAAAATGAGAAGACCAAGCATTAGATCTAAGAACTACTCCAGAAGGTTCATGTTTGACCCAGATCATCACCTTTTGGAAGCCCAATCGTGTTGGTGCAAAATAAATATGGGACATGATGACTCTGCATTGATTATCGAGCCCAAAAACAATCAAATTCGAGAACTGGCACCTAATTCCATGAATCGATGGTCTCCTTGATCAATTCAATGGGGGGAAATAATTGAGTAATATTGATCTGAAGTATGGGTACCATGAGGTCTGTTGACGAGTGTAAGTTACACACCATCAAATGGAAGGTCAAATCTTGACCGGGGTTGTCTAAATAACCCAAGCCGTTTGGAATGAAATTACCTTACGAGTTTAATGGCTCCATTGGCCAACTAAAGTCCTAAAAATAAAAGAAATTAAAATAATCTATGAAGCTACAATACTAAAGACATGAATTTAATCATTTATGGACGTCAAAAATAGAAGTATGGATATGTACATAAGGTTTTGAACAATGTATATATACAATTCACAAGTTTTTCTGGATGTCTTGCGAAAATGATGTTTTTTGAAATTGTTTATGAAGTAGATAAAGAAAGCACATACATTTTATATTCTCTGTTTTATATTTAAAATCTAAAGAACTAAAGAATACTAATAAAAACAATTTGAAATAAGAACAAAATAACAATCAAAGCCAATTTAAATTATTCTAATTTCATTGATAAATAAACTAAGAAAAGAAATAGAATACGAGTAAACTAACATGCGATTAATCAAATAATGATTTTATGTCTCTATGCCATTCAAACTCCCAGTTGTCCTTCTTGTGAGGAAATCCTGTAACAAGTTGGTGCTAACACTCCCGGAACAAACTCAAAGGTGTTTTTGGAGTTGGAATACAAGAGCAGAGTAATAAACATACAGATCTAGTGATCTTTCAATTATGAACACTTATAGTAAAAGAAATTTAATACAAATCATTCATGTAATACATCACTTAACATCAAGCATAAATCAATGATATTTAAATAAAATAATGATCACAAATTTTAATATATGAACAAAAAAATACCGATAGAATTAAAGTGTTGAATAATATGAAATATCCTACGATCATAAGACTAAAGTTGTATAAATGTAATAACATTCCATAATATAAAGGGAAAAACACAATGGGTAAGCGCCAGACTGGTCTAAAGCCAAGGAGTGAACATATTTTCCATTTCAGTCTTGAAATTTATATGTATATAATGTGTCCAAATCAAATATCCCCTCACTACTAAGAGTGATCAGTATTTAAACTAGTTCAGGATTCAAATGCTCTCATCATACAAGATAGAGTTGAATCCACAAAAATCAGATCATACTACAAAAATAGTGAAACTAAAAACCACTCAAGCATGAGTTGGTTTGTCAAAAATAAACCAAAGTTTTATAAACATAAAGGGACAAAAACTATTGAATAATTGAGTGTATGATTCAAGGTGTTTCTTCCATGCAATCAACATCATAATCCTCCATTTTCTTTTGTACAACAAGTGGATTTGCGGGAAACCACGAATAAACTCCATGGGATGTCCTCCATCTTTGCATTCTTAAACCATTTTTTGGATTTCAATGGAAGTCCTGTCACCCTGCTTATGAAATCCTCTGTGATTTCCAACTGAACATCCCCCACCTTGGCCCAAAAATTGTTCAAAGTCTATGCAAAGGCTTGTGCAACCGAGAGGTTGAATCCTTCGAAATTCTTGAGGAACACATCCCACCCATGAGCCTTCAAGTCGTCAATAACATCATTGTGGGATAGTAGAGCTTGGCCACCATTCGGCTCGATATGAAATACAAGTGACATTGCTATTGTGAAAAGAATACAACAGATATTACCAGAGATAAGTTTGGTTTTCCCACAGACGAGCAGAGAGAGGTCTGTGCGAATTGTAAAGGAACGAAAACTACAAAGTCTGGGGGCAATCATAACTCAAAAAAATGAGTTGTGGAAAACGATAACCAGAGGGCTCATAAAAATTATGAGCCATTACCTACGATGAGTGTCAAATCCTTCATAGTACAAAAACCCCAATTTGTGTAATGAATGATCTCATTAATTTTCAGGCCAGCAAAGTGAAATGAAAATTAGGTAGAGCATGTCTATACCAATTGATATGAATGTTGATGTGACAATTGAACTCATAAGAACTATATCAATTGTTAACCAAGGTTTTTGTGCATTCAAACATTTCACAAATTAAATCAACCATGAATTATAGAACCAATGAAATCACGATACCCATAATACACAAGGATTTTGATAATGTATTAATCAATAAATTCACAAGATTTGATTTTTAAACATATATGGGTACCTTTAAAACGATATTTCAAAGGTAAAAGATATGAAACCAAGCCAAGTTTTATATTTAAATTCATGCTTACAATCATGAAGTAAAAAAACAAAAAAAAACAAATGAAAATGCACACGAAAACTTCATAAGGTAAGCTTAACCCAATCATCGCTTTGAAACTCAGAAATATAAAAATTTACAAATGGGAGGTAATGGAAGCTACAAAAAGATATGATATTTTTGTGGGGAATTTGATTGTGATAAGAATAAAAAAATATTGTTGGCTTCCAAAAATGGCAACATACTAGGTGAAGCAGTTATCTCTGCATCACCATAAAATTCGTGTTAGGATGAATCAGATAAAAGGAATTTTTAGAAACAAATAACAATAAGTCAATCATTCCGATCATAACTCATAAAATAACGTAGTTTAGCATCAGATAGATTCCTGTTCAAAAAATGTAATCTGGCATCTAACTTAGATTACGAGTGTTGTGATTTTTATGCAATTGACTTCGATACTAGTGATAGGGCCACTGCTACCAACAGGCGTTCATAACCTCGACAGGGATGTCATTTAACCCACTCTAGTACCTCTATCATGTCCAAGATTTATCCAATCATGATACGCGACATATTTTCACTTTGATTAAATTGAAAAACATACTCGAGGAACTTCATAAACCCAACATTACTTCGTTGCTAGCAAACCTGTTCAGTACCCCGACGAAGTTGCCTTGGTATCATGCATGCATTTACCCGCTGCCAACAGACCTATTCAGCATCCCGGTGGATTTACATACACTTCCCACACATTACCATGCTTTCAACCCTCTAGAATTTGTTTATAATTTGTAGAACTTAATAATATTCAACAGGGTGGGGTGATACTGAAAACCTCATAGTTTGGAAATGTAAATTTTGATCGTTTATATATTATTCTCCTATTTTGATGAGCTTCATAATGATTTTGACACTTAGATTTCTATTAAGAAACCATCTTGAGGATGGGAAGGTACAGTTGAGTTGTTTTCCTTAAAACAAGGACAACATTAGAAGTTTGTTAATGACAATCGCGTCTTCTTGTAATTTCAATGAGAAACTAGAAACACTGATTTGAACAAAAACTTACTTCTGTTGATATGAGTTTTAGCACTTACTACTCAAGTTCTTGGGAAGTTACCAACTACTACTAATGAATGAGAATTATGATTCCGTTCCACAAATGAAATGGTGACTCAAACATAATTATTTAGAAAACAATTCAAAATCAAGCAAAATGAAAAGAACCAAAATCAAAATGGAAAAGAAAATTAAAAATATTTACAAGAGGGTGTATTAGAAACCATCAAGTAAAATATTTCTTGAGAGAGACTAAAAGAAAAAAAGAAAATTCCTTATTAATATGAGTGCAATCCTACTCGTGTCACCTTGGGTTAGGGTTGAAATGACAGTTCAAATTTACTTATCTCTTTACTTTTCATTTAAAATTTTCATGTTGACACTGCGTTTTTGAAAAGAAATATTCAACGAAAAGCAGAGAGAAAAAGATTAAAGTGGACTTCCTTGACAACAGTCATATTATAGCTCCCTTGGTGTGCCCACTTGTGTTCATAAATGAATTATTACAAAGAGAAACAGTGAGAAATAAAAACAAAGGAAACCTACTCCTAAACCTACTCTAACTACTAAATATATCAAAACGCTAAGTAAAATCATATTTTTAGTGCAGCCACAAGAGAAACTTTAATCCTGCAAGGTGTAGAAAGTCGAAAATCAGAACAAAAGAATGTAGTATTTGCAAATACAAAATAAATATGTTATGCTTACCTCCTATATATTTATCTAAAAACAAATCAAGCACAACCTTACCATTCTTTTGAAACTTCTTGATGTATGAATCCTCAAACCATTCTTCAATCTTGTCGTGATATGGGTCATAATGGCATGGAAGAGTGTAAGTAAGTTTGGAAAACTTGTCAAGATTATGGGGACCTGACATAACCATCGATTGAGGACGAAGTGCCCCATCCTCCTGACAATTCTCCAAGTGTTCATCAATTTCTTCACATGGAAGATCTAAAAGAAATATCTCATGCTTACTTCCTAGATATTTAGGTAGAAACAAAGTAAGCACAATTTTATCTTTATTATGAAGATTTTTTAGATACGAATCTTCAAGCCATTCTAAGATCCTGTCATAAAAATTAGGATGAAAACTATGACTTTGATGAAATGGACATATCAATGGGGAACATATCATAAGAGGATTTGTGACATCAATTAGATTATTGGTTTGAATGCTTCCTTTAATGAGATTTATCGTTTCAAAATGTGAAGCATAAATATTAAAATTCAAACTAATCAACAAACGAATATGCAATGTAGAATACTAGATCTCCATAGGAATGAGTGCATTGTATTTTTCAAAAATAAATCGTTTAAAATCATCTTGCAACATGTATTTTTCCCATGTGAGTGATGAAAGTGAAAGAGCACCAAATATGACATAAAAAAATGTTACGTTCAGAATTAATTTCACCAAATTTTGGCATATCGAAAAGATTTGATTGTGATGGAAAAGAGTAAGATATTGTGGGTAACGTATCAAGTCCACCAGAATTTAAGAAGATATCAGGATATAAAGAGTAAAAGGAATCATAAATAAGCACATGAAAAGAATCTCTTGAGCTATGATATTTAACAATGGTATTCTCAAGACATTCCTCTTCACTTTCCTTAAAACTTTCACTCTATTTTAGTGATAAATCCTTCAAAATAATATGATCATCTAAATTTGCCTCATGTATGATAGATAATTCAAAACTTTCATGACAAACATCTAATATTTCCTCTTGATAAGGTACAATTTGAGGATGAAGGTTTAAGGTTTCTTCTTCCAATTGTAGATCTACATCTCTAACCAGTTTCATTGGGATGTTAGAATGCTTAAGATCATTTTCATCACCTAAGTGTTTTTCAATGACTGAATTTAAATACTGATTAGAGAAAGAGTTAGAAGAATGAGGACATTCACCTTGACCCAACATCGAATCTTCTTCCATGAAGGTCGAGGACTGAATATACAATGATTTAGAGGAAAAACCAATTTGATTGTCAGTAAGAACCTTTTCAATAGATTCTACCTCCCTTGCTTGTTCAAAATTTTCGTATGGATTCCTCTCATCCTGCGAACAAAATTCTTCTCGCAATTGAGTGATAGGATATGTAACTGGATCATCATTCATGATTGAATATGACTAGATGAAAGGAATGCAAGCATCATAGAGGAGATTTAGTACAAATGACATGTCATTAAGATTAAATTTACAGGGAATATGATGGACTCTTGTTGAAAATACGTCTGGAGATGAATTGTCATTGATTAGTAAAGTCTGGAATTCTTCACATAATTGATTGTAATCATGGTTTTCAAAAGCATCTAGAAATTCCTCTACAAATTGAAACCAATCAAAAATGTGATATGCTGGAAAGACTCAAACCAATATTTAATCCGACCCCTAAAAGTAAAAGCGAATAATCTGCATAAAACCTTTTAATCAGAAATATCATGCTTGATGCATTTACACCAAAAAAATTTAAGATGGTATTTAGCAGATACACCCCCCCACCATAAAAGGTGAGTTTGGACAAGCGAGAGACTGTCTCGTTGGGAATATTGATTAATGAGAAGTGGAAAGCATGTTCCAACATAGTGATTTTGGGAGCCATAGGGATTTAAAAACATTTGAAATAAATACTCCTGCAAGGCCATCTTGTCAGTCTGGCCCTCCTTCTAGCACCATTTGTTGATGGGTGTAAGTGACACACTGTCAACTGGAAGGTCAAATCCGGACCGGGGTTGTCTAAATAACCCAATCTGTTTGGAATGAAATGACCTGACGGTTTAATAGCTCCGTTGGACAACTAAAGTCCTAAAAATAAAAGAAATGAAAATAATCTATGAAGCTACAATACTAAAGATATGAATTTAATAATTTATTAATGACAAAAATAGAAGTATGGATATGTACATATGGTTTTGAACAATGTATATACAATTCACAAGTTTTGTTGGATGTCTTGCAAAATCGATGTTTTTTTAAATTGTTTATGAAGTAGATAAAGAAAGCACATACATTTTATATTTTTTGTTTTATATTTAAAATCTAAATAACTAAAGAATACTAATAAAACACAATTTGAAATAATAACATAATAGCAGTCAAAGCCAATTTAAATTATCCTTATTTCATTGATAAATAAACTAACAAAAGAAACAGAATACAAGTAAATTAACCTGCGATTAATCAATTAATGAGCTTATGTCTCTGTGAAATTCAAATTCCCACTTGTCTTGCCTGTGAGGAAAACCTGTAACAGGTTGGTGCTAACACTCCCATAACAAACTCAAAGGTGTTTTTGGAGGAGGAATACAAGAGAATAGTAATAAACATACAAATCTGGTGATCTTGTAATGATGAACACTTATAGTAAAATAAATTTAATACAAATTATTCATGTAATACATCACTTAACATCAAGCATAAATCAATGATATTTAAATGAAATATTGATCACAGATTGTAAAATATGAACAACAAATTACAAAAAGAATTAAAGTGTTGAATAATATGAAATATCCTACAATCATAAGACTAAAGTTGTATAAATGTAAAAACATTCCATATTATAAAGGGAAAAACACAATGGGTAAGCGTCGCGTTGGTCTAAAGCCAAGGAGTGAACAACCTGTCCATTTTAGTCTTGAAATTTATATGTCCATAATGTGTCCAAATAAAATATCCCCTCACTACTAAGAGTGACCAGTATTTAAACTAGTTAGGATTCAAATGCTCTTATCATACAAGATAGAGTTGAATCCACAAAAATAAGATCATATTACAAAAATAGTGAAACTAAAAACCACTCAAGCATGAGTTGGCTTGTCAAAAATAAACCAAAGTTTAATAAACATAAAGAGACAGAAAATATTGAATAATTGAGCATATGATTCAAGGTGTTTCTTCCATGCAATCAACATCATAATCCTCCATTTCCTTTTGTACATCAAGTGGATTGGCAGGAAGCCATGAATAAACTCCATGGGACATTCTCCATCTTTTCATTCTTAAACCATTTTTCGCCTTTTGATGGAATTCCTTTTGCCCTGCTTAAAAAATCCTCTGTGATTTCCAACTGAAAATCCCCCACCTTGGCCCTAAAACCGTCGAAAGTTTGTGCAAAGGATTGTGCAACCGAGAGGTTCTAGCCTTCGAACTTCTTGAGGAACACATCCCACCCATGAGCCTTCAGGTCGTCAATAGCATCATCGTGGGATAGAAGAGCTTGGACACCATTCATCTCGATATGAACTACAGGTGCCATTTCTAGTGTGAAAAGGATACAACAGATATTACGAGGGATAATTTTTATGTTTCCCATAGACGAGCAGAGAGAGGTCTGTGCGAATTGTAAAGGCACGAAAAATACAAAGTCTGGGGGCAATCATAACTCAGAAAAATGATTTGGGGAAAATGATAACCAAAGGGATCATAAAACTTATGATCCATTACCTACAATGAGTGCCAAACCCTTCACAGTACAAAAACCCCAATTCTTGTAATGAATGATCTCATTAATTTTCAGGCCAGTAAGAAAACGTAGGTACAACATGCTTGTACCAATTGATATGAATGATGATATGACAATTGAACTCATAAGAATTATATCAATTGTTAACCAAGGTTTTTGTGCATTAAAACATTTCACAAATTAAATCAACCATGAACTATAGAACCAATGAAGTCACGATACCCATAATACACAAGGATTTCGATCGTGTATTAATCAATAAATTCACAAGATTTGAGTTTTAAACATATATGGGTACCCTTAAAACGATATTTCTAAGGTAAAAGATATGAAACCAAGCCAAGTTTTATATTTAAATTCATGCCTATAGTCATGAATTTAAAACAAAACAAAACAAACAAAAATGCACACAAAAACTTGATAAGGTAAGCTTAACCCAATCATCTCTTTGAAACTCAGAAATATAAAAATTTACAAGTGGGAGGTGATGACAGCTACATAAATATATGATCTTTCTGTGGGGACTTTGATTGTGATAAGAATCAAAAAGTATTGTTGGCATCCAACAAGGTCCCAATAGAACAAATAGATGTATGGAAAACTTCCTTCAAGTGAAAATAAGGTATTTTTGAATGGTTGGTCATGCCCTTTGGTTTGACGAATGCCCCAACAAACTTCATGAGGTTGATGGACGATTTCCTGCGAAATTTCACTAATTATTTTGTGGTGGTGTATCTGGATGACATACTCATCTACAACAAGACTTGGGCATAACACTTGCAGCATATTCAACAGGTTATGCACACTCTGCGGCAGCACAAGATATATGCCAACTTGGAAAAATGCTCTTTCGGCATGGACATGGTCTAGTACCTAGGATACATTGTTGATGTGCATGGTGTGTATGTTGATCTAGAAAAGATACAAGTAATCTGTGACTGGCTAGCCCCAACCATGCGCATCAAGATTCAAATCTTCTTAGGCCTTGCCAATTTATATCGCAGGTTCGTGTTGGGATTCTCCCATATTGCATAAGCCCTCAGTCAAATAACCAGAGGTGGTAGCAAGGAAAACATTTTTTTGGGCCTACGTTCGATGATATGAAGGAGAACTTTTATTCATCCTCAGTGATCTCATTACCTGACCTACAACGACCCTTTGAGATTGAGACAGATACTTCAAGCTATGTTGTGGCCATGATCCTCACTCAGCACAGACACCCCGTGGCATATCATCGTGAGACACTATCAGATGTCATCTGTAAGTACCCTACTTACAACAAAGAAATGTACTCCATTGTGAAAGCCTACCGCCAGTGGAGGAATTACAATCTCATGAAGGAGACAGTCATCCACACTAATCATAAGCCATTGTAGTTCATGTAGACTCAAGGAAAATTGTAGAATGACCACCATCAGAAGTGGTCCACATATTTACAGTAGTTCCACCTCAACATCAAGTATAAAACATAAAGTACCAACTAAGTTGTTGATTTCCTCAGCCAACCTTCAGTCACAAAACTCACCACAATGCTAGAATCTTGCAGCCATGAGACCTCTGGATGGCCCCACCTTTATGAGATGGATCCTGACTTCGCCAACACCTACCAAATGTTGGGAGTAAAATCCACTGTCAATAATTTCCATATTCAAGATGGGATGTTATTCCATTTGGGCCATCTCTACATTCCATCAAGCGAACGAGCGAAGATAATTTGGGAAGACCAATACTATCGAGTGACAAGACACTTCGGCATGTAAAATATAGTGGCAGTGTTGCAATAACATTTATACTGGCCGAAACTTCGACAGGATGTCAGCAAGTATATTTGGTCTTGCACTTCTTACACTATTTCCAAACCAGAAATTAAGAAACAAGGCTTGTACACTCCTCTGCCTACTCCTGATAGGCCCTTCAAATCTATCTCAATGGACTACATTTTGGGCCTTCCTTCCACCAAGCATGGAAATGGATGTGTTTTGTGGTTGTTGATCACTTTTCCAAGATGGTGATTTTGGCTTCCTGCAAGAAAAGAATCACGGTGGAGGAAATTCCCAATATTTTCTTTGAACACGTGTGGGTACACTTTGGGATCCCACAAAAAATTATCTCAAATCAGGACAGTTGGTTCCTCAACACATTTCGGTTGAGCCTCTGGTCACTATTGGACACCAAGCTCACAAATTCCACTTCCTTCCACCCCCAAATAGATGGCCAAACCGAAATCGTCAATCAGATGAGCATGCACATGCTACGCATGTAAAATTCCAAGAACCCTCACACCTAGGATGAGATTCTTCCCTATATTCAGCAGAGCTACAACAAATCCATACATAGCTCAACCAGCCACAACCCCTTTTAGATAGGGTTGGAATTTCAACCATTGGGTCCCATGGATGTTGCATTACCCCTTATGGACACCCAGGAAGACTCGTCGCATGCTCCAACTACAGCTGAAAAATACACCCAATTCATTGAGTGGATCCAGCACATCTGCCAAAAGGTTCAAGATATTTTACAGAAGTCTAATGCCAAGTACAAGCAGCGCCATGATCAACACTGGGTGCCACAACAGTTTTGAGTGGGATACAAATTTTGGTTGCACTTGTAGAAAGAATGCCTTACAGGCCTCATTACAAGCTTCATCCACTCTGATATGGGCCTTACACCATTACCAAGGCTATGGGTAACAAGGAATTTGAGCTCAAACTGTCCCCCTTCCTTGGCTTACACTCATTGTTCAATGTGGACCTCCTTCAGTCTTATTTTCCACCATTATTGGAAACCTCAGAGATAGAAGAATAATTGACACCAATAGAGCTCAACCCTGATTGCATGGAACATGCATCCACTGATCATATTATGGAAACACAGGTCAAGTTCACTCACCAGCAAAGGATCCATGTTTATCGGGTTGTCAAAGCAAGGAAGCTCCTGCACCAAGGCAAGTGGCTCACCCAGGCCAAATTTAGTATAAATTTCCTCATCTGATGGGGGAACTCAATGCAATGGATACCATTTCTTCCTAAGGGGCGAGGATTGATCCAAGAGGATCTCGGTGTCCACCCACCTTGTCTATCTAGTTAAGAATAGGTGGGTGTCCACCAATATCCACCTCGATCAATCCTCCCCCCTTAGGAAGCAATGGTCTCCATTACGTTGATTTCACCCATCAAGTGAGAAACATTTTGTTGGATTTGGCCTCGGGTGAGCCACTTTCCTTGGTATAGGAGTTTCCCTACCTTGACAACCCGATAAAAATGGATCCTCTGCTAACGAGTGCCCTTGACCTGTGTGTCTACTATCTAATCAGTGGATTCTTGTTCCATGCAATCAGGGTTGAGATTTGTTGGTTTCATATGTTCTATGATCTATGAGGTGTCTAATAATGGTGGAAAATATGGCCGAAGGAGGTCCACATTGAACATTGGGCTTAGGCCAAGGAAGGGTGGAGTGTTGAGCTCAAAATAATTGCTACCCATCGCCTTGGTGATAGTGTAAGGCCCATAGAAAAGTGGGAGGAGATTTTGATGGGGCCCTGTGAGATGCTCCTTTTGCAAATGTAACCATATTTTGTCTCCAACATGAAACTGGTGCGATACCCTGTGTTGATCATGGCGTTGCTTATACTTAGCATTGGATTTCTGCAAAATATCTTGGACCTGTTGGAGGATGTGTTGAATCCTCTCAATGAATCTGGTGGCTTTTTCGGTCTCAGATTGAACATGGGAAGAGTCTATCTGTGTGGTGGAATAAGTTAGTGCAACATCAATGGGACCCAAGGTTTGGAATCCCAGTCCCACCTGAAATAGGCTATGGCCAGTGGAGCTATGGAGAGCCATGTTGTAATTGTGATGAACATAGGGGAGAATCTCATCCCATGTACGTGGATTCTTAGAGTTGTACATGCACGGGATGTGAAAAATCATCCTATTGACGAACTTTGTTTTCCCATATGTTTGGGGGTGGAAAGCAGTGGATTTAGTGAGCTTGGTGTCCAACAATGACTAGAGACCAGAATAAAATATGTTGAGGAACCTGTTTTCATGGTCAGAGATGATGGTTTGTGGTATCCCAAAATGGACCCACACTCATTCGAAGAAGAGCTTGGCAGTATCTTCTACTATGATATTCTTCTTGTAGGCTGTGAGGATGTCCATCTTCGAAAAGAGATCAACGACCACAAATATGCATTCATTGCTTTGCTTGGTGGATGGAAGGCCATACATGTAATCCATTGAGATGGATTCCAAAGTATTCTCGGGAGTAGGAAGAGGGGTGTATAAGCCTTGGTTCTTGATGGTTGGCTTGGAAATGGCATAGGCAGTGAAAGATCCGATACACTTTTTGATGTCCCATCGAAGTTTTGGCCAATAAAAATGTTTCTAAAGAATGACCAGAGTTTTCTCCAAGCCAAAATGTCCTGCCATCCGACTGTACTGGGCTTCCCAAATCATCTTTGCAAGCTCGCTTGTAGGAACACAGAGATGGCCCAGATGGCATAATAGTATGTCCTGAATGTGAAAATAGATGACACTCGCGCATGTACCCAAGAGCATATAGGTGGTGGCATAGTCTGGATCTTTCTAATAGAGTTGGGGCCACTCAGATGCCTCATGTCCACAGGAATGGAGCACAGTGGTGAGTGCAGCCACAGGAGGTCGACTGAGGGAGTCAACGACACGATTTGAGATCCTTTTCTTATAATTTATATTGAGATGGAACTACTGTAGGTAGGTGGACCACTTCTAATCGTGGTCATTCTGTCATTTCCCTTGTGTCTGTATGAATTGCAGAGGCTTTTGATCAGTGTGGATGATAGTCTCCTTTCCCATAATGTAATGTTTCCATTGACAACAAGCTTGTACAATGGAATACATTTCTTTGTCATAGGTGGGGCATTTCCAGACAATATCTGAGAGTGTCTCACTATGGTATTCCATCGGATAACCGTGTTGAGTGAGAACTATTCCTACAACATAGTCAGATGCATCAGTCTCAATATTGAATGGTTTCTATAGATCGGGCAAGGAGAGTATTGGAGTTGAGCACAAACAATTCTTCAGATCATCGAATGCTCATTGTTGTTCCTTCCCCCATAAAAATTTTACCCTACCACCACCCTTGGTCACCTGCCTGAGGGCCCATGCAATATGGGAGAATCCCAACACGAACTGTCAGTAGAAGTTGGCTAGTCCCAAGAAGCTCTGAATCTCGGTTAGTGTGGTCGGGGTTGGCTAGTCACAGATGAATTGGATCTTATCTGAATCAACATGTAACCCATGCTCATCAATAATGTAGCCCATGTATTGGACCTTGTTCATGAAAAAAGATCATTTTTCCAAGTTGGCATATATCTTGTGTTGCCGCATAGTGCTCAAAACCTGTTGAATATGCCGCATGTGATCCTCCTAAGTTCTATTGAAGATGAGGATGTCATCCAAATATACCACCACAAAAGAGTTGGTGAAGGGTCTCAATACATCATCCATGAACCTCATGAAAGTGGTTGGTGCATTTGTTAAGCCAAAGGGAATGACCAACCGTTCGAAGAGACCTTCTTTAGATTTGAAGGTTGTCTTCCATACATCAGTTGGTTCAATGGGAACCTAGTGATAGCTAGACTTTAGGTCAATCTTGTTGGTTTTGTTTAATGATCTATAATCAATGCAGAGTCTCCAATTCTCATCCTTCTTCTGAACCAATACAATCGGGCTTTCGCAAGGGGAGGAGTTGGGTTTGATGTCCCATTTTTTAAAAACATCTTGGATCTGATGCATGATTTCGCCATTTTCTATCAGCGAGAAATGATAGAATGGTCCATTAAGTAGAGGTGCACTAGGAGTCAGATCAATTGGATGCTTGACTTGGCAGTTTGTTGGTACCTCGGTGGGGGAGGAGAATATGTCTCTCTATTCTTCCATAATCCCATCCACTTGCTTCTGCTGTAAAGAGAGGCTTTGTGTAGAGGCCACGGATGTGGTGGTGACCTTCTTCTTACTGTGAACATGAATCACAAAGAAGACGAACTTCCCATTCTATGAAATGACCTTATTGCATTGCTTAGTAGAGATTAAAGAAATAGCGGTAGGAGACACTACCTCTGGTATCATGTACAATTGTCTACCAAAAGTAATAATAACATTGTGGGGTCTAGACTCATCCATAGCATGATTCTTCCACAAATATGGTTGTCCTAAAATAACATCACAAAATTCAAGGGGATAAATATCACACAGTACCTCATCTTTGAAAGGCTTGATGTCATAGGGAAGATGACATTTTTGGCTAACATGGAGATCTCATCCTTGGTGAAGCCAACCGATGGTGTAAGGATGCGGTTCTAGTTTCATTGCTAGGTCCACCTACTTGAAAACCTTTTCTAAAATTAGGTTCTTCTAACTGTTTCTATCAATAATGAAATGAAGCGGAGCCCCCTTTACCCACATCTATGAGTGAAAGAGGCATTCCCATTCCTCTAGTTCTTCTGGTTCACTTGGCTAGACTTTGGTGGTAGTGACAGTGGAAATGGGTTCAACATCGATAATCCACTTCCCTCCTTCAAGATTTGATTTAGAATCAGAATCAACCTCTCACTCAAAATCCTTCATCTCGGCCACAAGAGACTTCTTGGAGCGACATTCTTCATTGTTTTGCCAAGGGATTTTATGGTACTCACACCATTTCCAGGTGTCCTTCTTCATCTTCTCATTTCCCTTCCTTTGTTGCAGCTTGGACTGGTTTTCTTAAGAGTGGCCATATTTGCTCTGTCCCTTGCTGTGTGGGTTGGGTCCACCTTTGCCTTACTTCAACTGTGAGGAGTTTGCATATCTGAACTCTCGCCTCTTCTGCTTAAATTTCTACTCGATCTTGATAATGTATCTATAAGCCATACCTAATGACGTGATGTCCAGAAAATCCATTTATGTTTGAATGTATCTATGCAAACATTCACGGTATTTGAGCACCATATGTCTCTCACAGTCTTTGATACCCAATTTGGTGCACAGGGTATGGAAAATATTGGTGAAATCTGGTACTATCTCGTCCCTTTCTTGACTCAGGATGGTCCATCTAGTATATTGGTCCTCATAGTTTTCAACATGGTAGTATTGTTCTTTAATGGCATCCCGAAAGGAATTCCATGTAGGGGAAACCACAAATATTACAGATTCCTCTATGGCCCTTTGCTTAGAGTAAGTGTCCCACCAGTGCTTAACATGGGAGATGGACTTGAGAGATGAAAAAGCAATATTTTCCCTATTAGAATAATTGTGGACCGAAAAATACCCTTCGAGCAGATTCAACCATTTATCTACAACATCCACATCTATTAGTCCTTCAAATAATGGAATATAAAAATTTACTTGTACCTTGAAGGGGGTTGCATGGCCGCTTGATGAAGATGCTTCTCCTGTGGGAAGTCGTTGAAGTATCTGCACAAATTTTTCCATAATTTCGTTCCTTTGTTGTGCAAGGGCTTCCTCGAACAACATTTAAAAGGATCTCCTACTCCATCATCTTTTTTTTCGTCTCCCATGGGTTTTTGTCAGGCTCAACGCGACCTATATTGCAACGGCACGATTGGTCCGAAACCCAACTTCTTGTACCCAGATCTTGTCGAGGACATGCACAAAGAAAAATAAATGAAGAGTATGTCGCTCAGATACCACTGATCCAGATTTGGGAGAAAAATGAATTGATTAACACACTGAATAGAATAAACACAAATATATGAAGAACAACATAGATATCCAGTAAACAATATATTATATTGAATAAATGAAATAGGTTGAAACTGTAAAACTACAGAACTGAAAGACTTGCTCGAATGATGGTAGTTATCTCTGATAAGAGATGTGGATACTATGCACATCCATCTGAGTAGAATCCTTACAATGAGGCTCCAGAGGCATTTTTTATATTACTCATGAATTCCAAAACCCTAGACATCCAAAACCCTAACCCTAGGAGGTGAAACCCCAAAATTCATGTGGGCCCCTATGGGTAAGTTGGTACCTCAACTTCTCGGGGTTGTAACTTTTACATGTGATCTCTATTTTAGGCACGTGATAGCCTATTGGAAAGGTCTTTCAAAGAAATACACATTACGCCATCAAACTCTAACTCCATCTACAGTTTGACTGTGGCGATCCAAAAAAACATTGTTTAGGGATCCAAAACGGCCCTGGAAGTACAACAAGATGTGTTGACATGAAAACATACAAAATAATCCAGTTGGATTAGGTGAGAGGCCATCGGTATCCACCTAGAATATGTGTAGGGATTCAAATAGCCCCATAAGTGTAGAACCCATAATTGAAAATAAGTACAGAAGAACGTGTTGAACTAAAAACGGACAAGAGGAGTCAGTTGGAATAGGTGGGTAGCCACCAATATCCACCTGGATCACAAACTTTTGGGGCCAGTTTGAGGGCCTAAATATTTTTTTTTCATGATTAGGCACCTAAATGGTAGTCAAAGTATTTGATTGATCCCCCTAAATGAAACTCCTTGCCAATATATTTCCAACGAGCTATCATGTTCCCTAAACAAAGATCGCATGAAAAAGTTATGACCCCGAGAAGTTAAAATACTAACTTACCCCAACATTGCCCACATGGCTTTTCGTGCCTCATATTCTAGGGTTAGGTTTTTCGATGTATAGGGTTTTGGAACTCATATTTATTGTAAAAGTGCTTACAGAGCCTCATTGTATTCATCTTCTTTCAAATGAACGTAGCCGTCACATCTCTTCTAAGAGATAAGCTGCCACCATTCTAGCAAGCTTGTTTTCAGTCTGCATTTTACAGTTTTCAACATATTTCTTATATAATAGAAGTCAAATTTTATTGTATCTCTATTACTATTCACTGTGTCTCTGTGTTAAAATTATAAATCTACAGTTTCATTCATTCTTCTCATAAATCTGGATTAGTAAGCAATTCCGGGAGGTCCTGAATTCTATTTTTCCTCGGAAGAAGTTTTGTACCAAATACCCATCCCAATCCCTTGGTGATACTATCATCACTGAGGCCGCCCCCATTTTCTCCATCACACCTCAAGCTCACACCGGTCCACTTCCATCACAAACCATACCCCCTCAATTTCATACCACTCCACCCTAGACGCGCACTCGACTTTCCACCTCATTCACTCACTATTAATTTTGAACATTTTTGCGATGAAGTAGAGACGGAGTTTCGTCGGAATATGGTCGTTGTTGCGACCAACATGATTTTTTTTTCGTCGGTCTAGTGGCCACACATGGATCTTCGTCATTCTAGCGATCGGGAAAAGAATCATATTCACATTAGGGAAAATTTACCATTTTCGGTCAAACGACCAAGATTAGTCGGTCTAGCAACCAACTTTAGCCACAAGCCTTGCTAGAATTTCTAAGCAAAACATAACCTTGGTCACTCTAGAGACCATAATTTGTCAGCTAGCGACGAATGTTAGTCGGTCTAATGACTAATATTAGTCGCAAGAGAGACCAAGACAACCCTGGCAAACTTAGTCAATAAACCATGCTGAGTCGGTAGAACGACGAAGATTAGTCGCTAGAGAGACCAAACCTGAATCTAAAAAGGTCAAACAAAGGACGCATAGGTAGTCACTAGAGAGACCAAGTTAGATACTTTGCAACCAAACGGAAATACAAGCAATGAACATGTTAGTCGCTAGAGCGACTAATGTTGGGGTTTTAAAAAAATATATATATGCCATTCACAAACGAATAAGCCCAGACTAGCAAGCTACAAAAGCATACTTTCATTATGTACTTGGGAAACAATACAGAAGAGCAGAGCAAAGCAGTATGACTATCTAGAGGTGATGAACACACATTCATTCAAAATCATTCCGAAGGGAAACAATACAGAAATATAATTTGGAGAATGCCTAAGCCAAATGGAAGAAATAACCTCAAAGTTATGTGAACTTGCAAATATGAGAGTAGTTCTGTCGAGGTAGAAAAAGAAGTCATGTATTGTATTGACATAAAAAAGACAATTGTAATTAATATTGGTTAGCCAAAATCCTTATGGCAGAGTAAGTTGGTTGTATTTAAGGATTATATTGAATTACATAGGCTTTAACTGTCCATTGAAGAACTAGATTGAAGGGTGCCTACCCTTCTCATCCTTTATTTTTTTAATTAACAGATTGCTTGCCCTTAATCCATATCCTTTATGTCGACAATATCCACCTCTTTAGTGTTGGTTCACTTAGGGAGGCAAAATCTTTGAAGAAATTTTTTAATCTTTATTGTAGAGCCACTGGAATGGAACTAAATTTGATCAAGTCCTATAGAGTATAGCAAGGCATGAGTAGAATCTAAATATTATTATTGCAAAGTAATAACATTTATAGGTTCCACCGTTCTACAGTTGATCTACAACTTATTGAGAAATAGATCATGGTCAATCCTAGCAAATCTACACTCCTTGCAAGAAAATTTAGAATAGTCAACACAATGGATCTAATATAGAATTTCCACTCTTATTTGTGTGCACACTAATATATCCAATAACTCCTCCATGATCCCTAAATATTGGTTTGCATAGATTTTGTCCCTTTATAAATGACATATTAATAGAAAATCTATAGATTTGCTAGCATATCTTAATGATGAGCACCCTAATCCTTCTCTTTTCACACATGCCAATAATGCACATACACAGTTTTTTTTTCTAGTACAACTCACACAACTAATATTTTCCATCATGCATGTATTAGTGAGAGTTATCACATAGTGCATATGCATTAGGAATTTCCACCATGAATCCATCCGCAAAGGTCCTAATGGTCCCAAAACAACCCCAATCTTATACTCCTTCACTCACTCGATCTATATATTCTTGATACTCCCCTCCACTTCTGAATACATGAATTTCTCGTAGCTTTTGCCAAAAAAACATCATCTATCTACAATTGAGGCCTAAGGTTTTAGACAAATTCTAGCATTTTGAGCATGAGTCTTGCCAAAAGAAGAAGTGATAAGCACCATTGGACATTCTGAAAGGTAAACATATAAAAAATTGCAACCGATTCAAATAGAAACTCACAAATATTTTAAATAAAAAAAAAGAAGAAAAAATGTAGTTGTGAACAATGCCCATAACAATATTGGATCCATCAAGGAGCACAAAACTTACATATTAATGCTATTTGTTTCTTCCCTGTGATTAAAAATGATTTGAAATTTTAAAAGATTTCTAAGAACCAAAAACATGAATAAGATGCAAAATTTCTAAATCATTGGACTGCCCAACTTCCAAAATTAGTTAAGATATAGTACATTTTCATGATATTTGATTTAAGTCCTCACAAACAAGGATTTGAGTTTGAGAGTAATTTAAAAAGATTTCTAAGCACCAAAAACATGAATAAAATGTTGGTTTATTGAAGCTTTTCTTTCATGAATAAATCCATATAATATAATATCATATAAGTGAATCCATATAATATTTTAAGTGAGTGAGTGTATTAACACCAATGAATAAATACATTGTCAAGTAAATGGCCTCAACAAGTCAATGAATACCTAGATTTTCTACCTCATGAAAGGGGAGATATCCTAGGGTGAGCTAGTATGAAAATAGGTCGACGATAGGTAGGTTGGGTCTGCAAAAATAGCTTAGGATAGTCAAAAGGTAGATAGTCCTGAGGAAGTTATTCCCAATACAAACCTCATTACTAATCTCAATTGAATGATAAGAAGTTCTTCCCATTGCTACAATTAATCACCACACAACACATAAATCTAAATTATGGCATCAACTAGGACTCAAATCCAAATTTAAGAAAAATATCATTTCCTTATTTATGATAAATGATTATAAGT
>SNQJ01S0106335.1:18019-44432 GCA_010110895.2 Picea sitchensis | reverse complement strand
TAAGGTATTATAAAGATCTAATCAACCATAATATAGAAGATCAAAATTATCTATCTATTTTGCCAAGCGTAAAGAAAAAAATAAGCATTGCTAAGATAAGAACAAATTCTCACGAGCTCCATAGTGAAACTGGACGTTGGTCAATTCCTAAAACGCCATGGGATGAAAGAGTGTGTCACCTTTGTGACATTAAAAAGGTTGAAGATGAAAATCACTTTCTCTTAGATTGTCTAGCCTATACCCATATTAGATCTCATTTTCAAAATATTTATCACACTACCAACCTTCCTAACCTCTTAACTCAACAAAAATATGGTGATTTTAGAAAGCTTCTCTTAATGCTTTTCGAGCACAGAAACAAAATTCTAAAGAATCACAAGTAATCACTTACCCTCTTAAGGTCTGATAGACCAATTCGGTCTTAGTGGACGTTAGTCATCATCATCATCATCATCATAAGAAAAAAAAATTTGCAAATTTACATTTAAAAACATTAAAAATAGTATTGAATAAAATCCAAGTAATTGTTTATATTATTCATTAAGTAAAAAGTGTTATAGCATTATATGAATTACTATAAATATTGGTACAATGTTATAATATTCTATAAATTACTAAATCTCATGTTGCGGTCGGTCGGGGTTGGACTCGTGATACATAAGCATGACTATAAATGTGAACCCGCAACTTCGCAATCAACGATTTTATAATTGTTGGGTGCAAAATGTATATCACCGAACAATTGGACATGAAAAATAAAAAATAAAAATAAATTTGAATAATTAATTGAATAAAATTTAACAAAACATTATCACATATTAATAATGAATACAGTATTTAATATTAATATTATAGAATAGATATCATAAATTTAATTTATAGTTTATTTATTAATATTAATATAAAATATATACAAGTATATATCCATTTTAATGGTAGAGTCAAGAAGGATCAATTTTTAGGTACAAACCTTTATTATCATAAACAAAATCAAAATTTCAAAATTTCAAATTTACATTTAAAAACATTAAAAATAATATTGAATAAAATTTAAATAATTGTTTATACTATTCTTTAAGTAAAAAGTGTTATAGCTTTATATAAATTACTATAAATATTGGTACACTGTTATAATATTTTATAAATTAATAAATCTCATGTTGTGGTCGGTTGGGGTCAGACTTGTGATACATAAGCATGACTATAAATATGAACTCGCCGACTCCGTAATTGTTAGGTGAAAAATGTATATGATGGAAGTGTTGGGTGCAAAATGTATATCACGGAACAAGCTCGACATGAAAAATGTAAACCCGCGACTCCGTAATTGTTGGGTGAAAAATATATATGATGGAAGTGTTGGGTGCAAAATGTATTAACAAGATGGACATGAAAAATGAAATATAAAAATAAATTTCAATAATTAATTGAATAAAATTTAACAAAACATTATCACAAATTTAATATTAATATTATAGGATAGATATCATAAATTTAATTTATAGTTTATTTATTAATATTAATATAAAATAGTATATACAAGTATATATTCATTTTAACTTTAGAGTCAAGAAGGATCAATTTCTAGGTACAAACCTTTATTATCATAAACAAAATAAAAATTCATAAATTCCTAATTTACATTTAAAAACATTAAAAATAATATTGAATAAAATTTAAATAATTGTTTATACTATTCTTCAAGTAAAAAGTGTTATAGCATTATATGAATTATTATAAATCTTGGTACACTGTTATAATATTCCATAAATTACTAAATCTCATGTTGTCGGGTCAAGGTCAGACTTGTAATACATAAGCATGACTATAAATGTGAACCGACAACTGTAATTGTTGGGTGCAAAATGTGTATATTAATTGAAAAATGAAAAATGAATTTCAATAATTAATTGAATAAAATTTAAGAAAACATTATCATATATTAATAATGAATATATTTAATATTAATATTATAGGATAGATATCATAAAATTAACCTATAGTCTATTTATTAATATTAATATAAAATAGTACATGAAAAATGAAAATAAAAATAAATAGAGTGAAGAGGATCGATTTCTAGGCACAAACCTTTATTATTGTAAACAAAATCAAAATTCCAAAATTCCTAATTTACATTTAAAAATTGTAAAAATTATATTGAATAATCGTGATACATAAGCATGACTATAAATGTGAACCCGAGACTCTATAATTGTTGGGTGCAAATGTATATAACAGAAGTAATTGTTGGGTGCAATGGAAAAAAAAACTTGAACGCCACTTCGCCAAACCGTGACTCCGTAATTGTTGGGTGCAAAATGTATATGACCGAAGTGCTGGGTGCAAAATTTATATCAAGAAACAAGCTCTACATAGAAAATAAAAAATAAAAATAAATTTCAATAATTAATTGAATAAAATTTAACAAAACATTATCACATATTAATAATGAATACCATATTTAATATTAATATTATAGGATAGATATCATAAATTTAATTTATAGTTTATTTATTAATATTAATATGAAATAGTATATACAAGTATATATCCATTACAAACCTTTATTATCATAAACAAAATCAAAATTTCAAAATTACAAATTTACATTTAAAAACATTAAAAATAATATTGAATAAAATTTAAATAATTGTTTATACTATTCTTAAAGTAAAAAGTGTTATAACATTATATAAATTACTATAAATCTTGATACAATGTTATAATATTTTATAAATTACTAAATTACTAAATCTCATGTTGTCTTTGATTGAGGTCAGACTAGTGACACATAAGCATGACTATAAATTAGATACCACGACTCATCCAACCCGACATTTTTTGGTGCAAAATGTATATGACGTAAGTGTTGGGTGCAAAATATATATCACAGAACAAGACATGAAAAATGAAAAATAAAAATAAATAGAGTCAAGAAGGATCAATTTCTAAATACAAACCTTTATTATCATAAACAAAATCAAAATTCTCAAATTCTTAATTTACATTTAAAAACATTAAAAGTAATATTGAATAAAATTTAAATAATTGTTTATACTATTCTTTAAGTAAAAAATGTTATAACATTATATGAATTACTATAAATCTTGGTACAATATTATAATATTATATAAATTACTAAATCTCATCCTAGGTGGGGTCAGAGACTATAAATGTGAACCCGACTCTGCAATCCTGGACTCCCTAATTGTTGGGTGCAAAATGTATATAACATAAGTGTTGGGTGCAAAATGTATATCACTGAACACAGTGGACATGAAAAATGAAAAATAAAAATAAATTTGAATAATTAATTGAATAAAATTTAACAAAACATTATCACATATTAATCATGAATACGATATTTAATATTAATATTATAGGATATAGATACAAACCTTTATTATCATAAACAAAATCAAAATTCCAAATTTACATTTAAAAACATTAAAAATAATATTGAATAAAATTTAAATAATTGTTATACTATTCTTTAAGTGAAAAGTGTTATAGCATTATATAAATTACTATAAATTTTGGTACAATGTTATAATATTTTATAAATTACTAAATCTCATGTTGTGGGGTCAGACTCTTGATACATAAGCATGACTATAAATGTGATACCCCAACTCCCCTGAATAAATAAATCCACGAACCCTCACGCATAAGCAAAAATAAATATAAGGGACTCTAAATTCTGAAGAGATAAATTCATTTTATTCCACATCTACTTTCACATCCCAAAAAGAAAAGTGAAAAATAAAGAGACTAAAGCTTCATGCGAGCCTACCTTTCCTGGTCTCTGTGGCCTGGGTTTGATTCTATGGTTGGTGATTCAGACTCGATTCCGGTTGATTGCCCGACAGACAAAGAGAAGAGAATTCTCCTCCTCCGCTATTGTCGAATTTGATGTATTCTCTGGCATAGCCTGCAACAAAACCCCGCCCCTGGGCCTTCTGATTCTTCCCGGCGGTGTTGTTCTGGGCAGATATCATCATCTTTGCAGACTGAGAGGGAATCTCGTGAATGGTAACAAAGTAGGTGGACAATCTATGGCGAATGGAAATTGGAGAGGGGGCGAGTTCCAAGTGTCTATGGATAGACGACGAAGGCTATGATAGAACCGCCCCCTTAAAAACACCTTAGGTGTAATTACTATAAATCTTGGTACAATGTTATAATATTTTATAAATTAATAAATTTCATGTTGGGTTCGGTCGGGGTAGAACTTGTGATACATAAGCATGACTATAAATGTGAACCTGCGACTCCGCCAACCCACGACTCTGTAATTGTTGGGTGCAAAATGTATATGACGGAAGTGTTGGATGCAAAATGTATATCACGAAACAAGGTGGACATAAAAAATGAAAAATAAGAATAAATTTGAAAAATTAATTGAATAAAATTTAACAAAACATTATCACATATTAATAATGAATAAAATATTTAATATTAATATTAGAGGATAGAAATTTTTTTAGAACATTCCTTGTATCAAAGGGAAGATCATGGGAAACGAGGCCGAGAGCGCTGGTGCGAACATGGTAGAGGTTCACAGGTCCCTCCTCTGGTAGGGTGTGAACCTCTATTGCCCACACTTACATGCATTCTCGGAAACCAATTCTCATAGGCCGCTTGCCATCTGCGCGCGAATCCGTCCAAAATCCAATTTTTGTAGGCCGCTTGCCATTTGCGCGCGATTCCGTCCATAATCCTTTAAGAGCCGAACTGAGGCCGCGGTTCGCTGGAGAGGGCTCGATCTGGAGAGGCCACAGATCGCTGAAGAGGACCCGAACTGTGGAATTTCATTCCCACGCACTCAAGAAGGGTGAGGCGCGCGTTCATCTGGTGCTACTGTAGAGCAGCAAGCTCGCTGTGAAGGAAAATCGCTTGCCGAAGTGCGGGTCGCTCGCTGGTGAAGAAGACGGGTGAACAATGCCTGTGGAACGTGGAGCGGGCATGGAGTTTCTGGTCTGCGCCTTCGACCAGTGATCATTGGGAATCGTTGCATGCATAATCATTGCATGCATGCTACACTTTCGTTCTACTTAAAGTTTTCATGCACTGGAAAAGCTGTAGCTAAAAAGGCAGGCCAACTGCTCCATTCAAGCTAGCAAGATCTGAGCTCTACGAGACAGGCCCGAGCCCAGGATTCGCGTCCATGGAGGGGCTGGGCACCCCACAGGTGTCCCCTACGCCTCCTCCGTCGACTTCGCCTGCTGAGGCTTTCAATAGGCTCTTGGCTGGACTCCCTCAGAAGAGAAACTCAGAAGCTACTAAATTTGTGAAAAAACTGGATGATATCCCTGTGATCTCCCTCCCTTTTGAAACCCCTATTCAGGTTGCACTGTCGTTAGCCGAATGGGCTCTCATTGGCCAGTTCACGAGGCTATGGCCGTCCCCAAAATCCACCGAGAGTTGGGTTAACAGAAACTGGGCGTCGTTGATCAAAGATAGAGTCACTTCTTACCTTCTGGGGAGAGGATACTTCCTCTTCGAGTTCACTTCAAAGGATGACAAAGACCTGATCTTCTAAAATGGCCCCTACTTCATGGGACCTCAGGGTCTGTACTTGAACAAATGGACCCCGAACTTCGATCCGGAAGTAGATGTGCCCAAAGCCGTCCCGGTGTGGGTCAGACTCCCAAATCTCCCAGTACACTGTTGGAATGGGAACTCCCTGAGACACATTGGAAATGCTCTGGGAAAATTTATAGACCGAGTGAATACCAAGGATCAATATGACTATGCCAGGATCTGTGTAGAAGTATATTTGGAGGTGGTTCTACCAGAGGCCATCACATTACAGGTCGGAAGATGGACGCATCTATAGAAACTGGACTATGAACAAATACCCTTCAAATGCCGGAAATGCCATGTTTATGGCCACTTCGCCAGAGGATGCCCGACCAACAAAGAGGCTATGCAGGGAAAGGAGGATGGATGGAACCAAGTCAAGCGATCTAAATTCAATTCCAAGAGTCAGAAGTCGGGAGGCCCTAATGGCAAGGGACCCAACCAGGTCATTGCCCAGCAGACCCCTCTCAATCCTGGTCCAGGAAATAAGTTTGGCCCTCTAAGCTCACAACCAGAGAACACACAGGAGTTCGGGGTTCAAGAGGAGACAGAAGCTACCATGGAGACCGAGACCCAAAAAGCAGCTCCTTCCAGTAAAGTTATGTCCTCAGCCACAACCAAAGGAACAAGTGTTGAGGATCCTCAAGGTAAGGATATAGAAGTCGAGGGAGAAGAGCAGGAAACAGACGAATCAGAAGAGGAAGGAGAAATAGGTGAGTCCCAAACCTCGGTGAGGAGATCTCTAAGAGGCCAGAAATCTGACAGGGAAAAAAGGGAGCAGGAGACCCACAAAGAAAAACTTCAGGGCAGCCAGCCAACACTGGAAAAACTGCTAGCCCCAAAGACTAAGATACTGAAAAACTAGCCCCAACGCTCCAAGGGAGCCCTCCAGAAACAAAAATAATGAAGGTCATCTCCTGGAATTGTAGAGGTATGGGGTCCAAAGTAAAGGAAGAAGCCATCAGAAGTTTAATCAGAACTAAAACCCCAGACATACTTCTCGTCCAGGAGACAAAGCTAGAGGACATAGCCTTCCTTCAAGCAAGCAAGAAACTATGGATGAAAAGTGAAGCAAGAGCCATCCCTGCCCGGGGGGCCTCAGGAGGGATCGGCACACTTTGGAATGATAACAAATTTACAATTCTATTGGAGGTTCAGAACACTCATTGGCTGCTACTGAAAATGCAGAATTTGGACACTAAGGAAACCTTTTGTCTTTTCAATGTCTACTCTCCAGTCACTGTTGGGGGAAAAAAAGACTGTTGGGACTCTATACGGCGCCAAGCAGAACTGACACAACTGGGAAATATAATTATAGCTAGAGACCTCAACCTCACTCTTCACCCATCTGAAAAAAGGGGAGGCAACGTAGTTCGAGATCCGGCAAGGGAATGGGTGGAGGACATTATGCAGGACTGGGACCTGCTGGATACCAAACCCTCATCTGGTAAGCACTCTTGGTCTAATAAAAGAGTGGGCCCTGGACATATTGCTGCCAGGCTAGATAGATTTTTGATTCAAAGCTCCTTTTTGCTGCTAGGTTTAGAGCCCAGAATGCACATCCTTGCAAGTAGCGTCTCGGACCATAAGCCCATAAAGCTAGAACTTCTAGCTCAGCATGACCTAGGCCCCATCCCCTTTAGATTTAGCCCCCTATGGGTAAAGGAGCCAGACTTCACGCAAACTATCAAGGATTGCTGGAATAAGCCTGTCAATGGCTCGCCTTTCTATAGATGGGAGGAAAAACTTAGAAGGGTAAAAGGAGTTCTAAAAAGTTGGGACAAAACTCTTCCCAACCCGGCCACAGAAAGGAAATTCATTAAAGCCACCCTTGTCTCCCATCAAGCCTGTATGGAGAACGCTCCCCTCACAAAGGAGTTAATAGATTAAGAAGCTCAGCTGCAACAATGCTATCACAAGGCCTGCCTAGATGAAGAAGAGTATTGGAGATTAAAATCTCGCAATCTCTGGCTCAAAGCAGGGGATAGGAACACTGCTTTCTTCCATAAACAAGCCCAGGCAAGGAAATGTGTCAACACCATTTCAGAGATTAATGTGGATGGAGATACTCACAACGACTTTGATCACATAAAGAAAGCAACCTTCTCACACTTTCAAGACTTGTATAGAGAGGACAAAGACCCAAACCAATATCCAGATCTTCTAGACATTATACCCATTGTTCTATCTCAGCATATGAAGGAGAAGCTGGAGGCCAAAGTCACTAAAGATGAAGTCAAAAAGGATCTGTTTGATATGGATCCTGATAAGGCCCCCGGGCCAGATGGATTCTCTGCTAGATTTCTCCAAGCCTGTTGGCAGATTGTTGAAAAGGACCTCCTCAAAATGGTACAGAAGTCTCAAAACACTCAGAGAATAGGCGGCAGCACAAACTCTGCTTTTTTAGCCCTCTTACCCAAGGAAAAAGGCGCCAACAACTTCARCAGATTCCGTCYGATTTCCCTGTGCAACATTGGATATAAAATAATCACTAAAGTAATTGCAAACAGACTGAAGTGCATCCTCCCTAAAATAATTCCTGAAAATCAAGGAGGTTTCATTCAAGGTAGGCAGATCGTGGACAATTACATTCTTGTACAAGAGGCAATTCACTCAAGTCTTCACCGAAAAGAGCAAGGTATGGTGGTTAAACTGGATTTAGAAAACGCTTTTGATAGAGTAAATCACAGTTTTCTTTTAAATGTTATGAGAAAATTTGGTTTTGGAGAAAACTTCATCAAATGGATTCGGGCTTGTATCTCGGAGCCATGGATTGCTCCGCTGGTAAATGGAAGAGCCACTAATTTTTTCAAGTCTTCGAGAGGACTTAGGCAGGGGTGTCCCCTTTCCCCTCTTCTCTTTGTCATCCAAGCTTCTGTCCTCATCTTTATGTTAGACAAAAAAATGAAAGATCAAGACATAAACGGACTGTGTATTGCCAGAGGGGTCAAAAACATTAATCATGCCTTGTTTGCGAATGACACTCTGCTTTTGGGTCCTGCCTCTCTCTCCTCTGCCTACAAATTCAAAGCGGTTCTGGATGAATTCAGCGAGGCCTCAGGTAGCGTCATCAACAAGAGCAAATGTCACATCTATAGCTGGAATATCACGCCTAGATTGCTTTCTGACATCTCTAGATGTCTGGGGTTTGCAGCCTCTTCTTCTTGGTCCTCCTTCAAACACTTGGGCCTCCCTGTAACTTGCAAGAGACTGGCAAGCAAAGACTGGCTCCCTCAGTTGGAAAAATTCAAGTCCAATATTCAAGCCTGGGGTTACTCCTGGCTTAACCCCGCTGGCAAATCTGTGCTCACCAGCCTCCCTTTATTCCAATTTGCCGGACTTCTCGCTCCAGTGACCACCTTAAGAAAAATGGAAGAATACATTCAGAGGTTCTTCTAGAAGGGAGGAAAACAGAACGAAAACAAGATCCCTCTTGTCAGTTGGGAAACCATCTCCAAGTCGGTGTGCGAGGGCGGTCTAAACTTCAAAAACCTCGGTCAGCAGAATGTGGCAATGGCGGCAAAGATTATTTGGAATATCATTGCGCCCAAACCGGGCTGGGCCCAATTGGCTCTCTGGAAAAAATATTTCAGAGGACCTCGATCCAGATGTCTAGAACAGGTGACTCAAATGCCCAACTTGGCATTTCTCAAGCTGTATGCCAGAGTTGGCCCTCTAATCACTACACACTCCTACTGGATCCCAGGTAACGGGAAAAAAATCAACATATGGACAGACAAAATCATGAATAAGGCCCCAATAGAGGACAGAGCCTCCATTAGATCGTTGCGTTGCTGGATGGACAGAAAGGGACTGCGCTCACTGTGGGATATTTCTTGTTGGAACAACTCGGATTGGGCAGGATGGAAGCCAATTGAAGTGCCGGATCATCTGACCTCCGAATGGACCACGCTACTCGAGCTCCTACACGGCCTGGCACCCATGCACATGAGGAAAAAAGACTGGAAAGGCTGGGGGCCGAATGCCAGAGGTTATGCCGTCTCCCTGGGATACGCTAAGCTGAATGAGAGGCCATACGCCCCCCTCGACCCAGCCCCATGGCAAGGGGTCTGGCGTTTTCCCTCTTAGCCCAAAATAGACTTTTTTGCCTAGCTTTTCTGCCATGGAAAAATCCTAACGTATGATTATTTGCAGAAGAAATGTTTCTACGGTCCCTCCATCTGCTCACTGTGCAACGATAACACCGAGACAACAGTTCATCTAATTCTAGAATGCAGTTTCTCCAAGCAGATTTGGGCTTCCTTTGTTCAATATGTAGATCCAAATTTCGTGCTTCCTCGCTCCACTGCTGAACTCTTCTCGAAATGGGCAATCAGATATCCCGGTCCCCCCCCCAAGAATCAGATAATCAAAGCGGCATGGGCGGTCCTCCCAAAAGTCGTTTGTTGGCAGATTTGGCTAGAGTGCAACAGAAGAGTCTTCAGGAATGCAAAGCAGAATCCCAAGGCCTTAGAAACCAGGATTAAAGACCAATTAAAGGAATGCCTGATTGACATAAAGGACGACTCCAATCTCAGTCTTCAGGACATAGCATGGGGATCAACTCTAGATATTAGATTCACCCCAACAGTCAGTAAAGCCCCTACTATTAAAGAATGGCAAATAAGAAAATCTGAAACCGACTTTCAAGATTGGCTCAAAACGCAAGCAAGGCATTCCCTCTTTTTTGATGGAGCAGCAAAGGGCAATCCATGCAAAGCTGGTGCAGGAGGTGTTGTTGTAAATCCTTTTGGGGATAAAATCCATACCTATGCCTGGGGACTCGGTTATTCTTCCAACATTCAAGCTGAGGCCTTGGCCCTCTTCCAAGGCCTCAAGATCCTCAAAGACTTAAACATAAAAGAAGCCAATGTTATAGGTGACTCCCAGATCATCATAAACGCAATGGTTTCCAACTCCTCAGCTTCGGATCTTAAACTATCAAGGCTGATAATTAGAATCAAAGGCTTGGGAAACTACTTTCAGAATTTGAGGTACTATCATGTGTTGAGAATCCACAATAAAGAGGCGGACATCGAAGCCAACAAATCTGCCCTCCTCTCTGTCGGGGTCAAGATGAGAGACGAAGAAGAATCATGGGAACCCATTCCTTAAGAATTTTGCTGCCATGTTTTACTGTTTACTCTTAAACAAATTTGTCTGTATCTCCAAGTGGGGGAAAATCACTGAAATCAAGTATTGGCGCTCCTTATCAAGGAGGAAGTCGGAAAGCCTCAACTGCACCCTCATTCTTAGCAGCGAGATGCATCAGAACAAAGAAATCTTCAATGTAATCAGATTTTCGGCATTCAGGCCAAGATGAATATAAACACCCCATAATTGTTTCTGTTAAAAAAAAATATTAGAGGATAGATATCATAAAATTAATTTATAGTTCATTTATTAATATTAATATGAAATAATATATACAAGTATATATCCATTTTAACTCTAGAGTCAAGAAGGATAAATTTCTAGGTACAAACCTTTATTATCATAAGCAAAATCAAAATTCTAAAATTTCAAATTTACTTTTAAAAACATTAAAAATAATATTGAATAAAATTTAAATAATTGTTTATACTATTCTTTAAGTAAAAAGTGTTATAGCATTATATAAATTAATATAAATCTTGGTACAATGTTATAATATTTTATAAATTACCAAATCTCATGTTCCGTAATTGTTGGGTGCAAAATGTATATGAGAGTAGTGTTAGGTGCAAAATGTATATCACGGAAGAGACTCGACATGAAAAATGAAAAATGAATTTTTTTTTGAATAATTAATTGAATAAAATTTAACAAAACATTATCACATATTAATTAAATGTTATTTCATGATATATTGTTAATTTAATAATTTGGTTTTAAAGTTTTCATTTTTTAATGTTATTTCATGATATATTGTTAATTTAATAATTTAGTTTTAAAGTTCTCATTTTTATTGTGATTATCACATATTTTTATTCAAGATTTATTATGAATGGAATGTTAGGTTTGTTTTTCCTTTTATAAAATTTGTTTAGTTAAAGGCAAATGTATAAATTTATTTTTAAGTGATTTTAAGAATTAAATAAAAATGTATTTTTAAACAATAAATTAATATTAATTTATTGTTAAATAAAGAGGTGTTTTATATCTTAGAGGATAAAAGAAAATTAAGATATTATAATAAGGTTATCAATTTTGGTTTTAAAAATCAAAAGTGTTTTTTTGGTTATGTTTTGAATAGATTAAAAAAAACAAAATTAACATTGTAAAAAATAAAAACAAATTCTCACATAAAAATAAAATCATTTATATGCACATAATTTAGAATGAGATTTTAAATAAATGCACTATTATTCATTTAAATATAATTAATTTAATTAATTCACATGATAATTCATTTTTAAATAAATAAAACCTCTAAAATAGGAGATGAACCATTTCTATTATTGTATATCTCTAATATCTAATTTCCATTTCAAATTGCACAGTAAAATCAAATCTATTTTAACCATGGATGTTCCCTTTAATTAAATGAATGAAGTTATATTTAAATGAATAATACTTCATTTATTTAAAATATCATTCTAAGTTATGTGCACACATATAAATGATTTTAGGAGTTGTCCAAAGCCATGTATGTGAGAGTTTATTTTTATTTTTGCAAATATCATTCAATTAACACATTTTCTTGAGTTTTTGTTAGGTTTTTAAAGTTATTTTCAATTTGTTCACTTTCAATTAAATTAATTAGAAAAAATTTCATTATTTATTAAAATAGTGAAAAGTAAAAAAAATCATTTACAAAATATTTTGAAAATTTAATTTATTATTAGTAAAAAATAATGTAAATTTATAAGTTGATAAGAGAATATTCTCTTTATAACTAAGTATTAAATTATTTTAGACATTTAAATGAATAACTTTATAACTCTACATACATATAAGTTAATTTATAAAACATATAAATAATACATGTTGTTTTCCATATATAAAACATATAAATAATACATGTTGTTTTCCATATATAGTATTAAGTTAATGCATGCTTGAGGTTTTGGTTTATACATTGATTCATATTTTGGTACAAAGTTGATGATTGATGTATATGGTTGATGGTTGATGTACATGGTTAATGGTTGAGGTACATGGTACATGTGTTGGTGCATGGTTGATGCACTTTTTGTTGTACATGTGAACTGGTGCATGGTTGATGCATGTGTTGTCGTACAGGTTGTGGTACACAATTAATGCTTGGTATGATACATGTTAATGGTTTGGTACATGCTTGGTCGAGGCATGTGTTGGTGATGTTGGATATCTAGTTGAGAGGTGTCATTGGTATATGATCCATGTGAGAGGATCTGGTTGAGTATCAGTGACAGTGATAGGCTAGACTAGTTGGTCATTGACAAGTTGATGTGACAGGTTGATAGCGACAGTGGTAGTGACAGTGGCAGTGATGATGACGGCGACAACGAAAATGATTGTGGTAGTGAGAGTTGGTATACACTTATATTATGGACGATAGGACAGGGAAAGGAAAGGGGGTTGTAGCCTCCTTCCGGTTAGTGCCAGAGAACTCAGGGAGTTGTAACTTCCTTCAAGTTGGAGACTGAGAATCAGGGGGTTGTAGCCTCCTTCTGGTTAGAACTAGATAATTCAAGGAGTTGTATCTTCCTTTAGGTTGGAGATTTTAAATAGGGGTTCGCAGCCTCCTTCTAGTTGCAACTGGAGAACTGGGAAGTTAGTTCTTCCAATGAATGTATTCTTTGATATATAAGAAAGCATTCCATGGTTTTCTCCCATTTGGTTTTCCACGTAAATTTTGGTGTATTGTGTATTTGATGTGATGATGTTGATGTGATTCTACTTATATTTATATTCTCGTGATATATTGAATAGATGATACATTGATGATATACTGCTGATAAGATTGAATTTTATATATTGTAGTTAAAAGTGGTAAAAGTGCTCATATTGATTAATGCAGGAGCATCGTACAAATCCAAAGCACCCACCTAGCCAAAGGAATAGCTGAACGCGCGGATGAAAAATGACACATTTTTATGAAAACGTTTTAAATTTTGAAATCTGAAGCCTTAATGTAATAGCTAGGATAAGCATACTTACATTTATGACTTGGAGATATGAACAGATCTGGAGAAATTACTCTCATCTGCCGGATGTAATAGGAATTTAAGTCTGTTAATGTAAAGTAGGTAGATATGAATGTTAGATTAGAGAGTTTAGAAGCGTAGGAGGGAAAACGGATATAGACATCCTCACCCTTGTATCATTGTAACATTAGGATGATCATTCAGATTGGATAAGCTGTAGAGCTGTAGCAGAGAGATGTAGAGAAGAACCGATGTACATGAACACTTGAGTTAATACATGAAGCTTTGACTCAATTTTCATGGTGTTATGATGCTTACTGTTTAGATTTGTTAAATGGCATGTTTACAGTTGTTTTATTTCTCTGTTATGCATGTATCTCAATGTTGTATTGTGTGTATGAGTTCATGCTGAATGTATGAAGTCTGAGAAAGGAGAAGAATGAGCTTCAATTGTTTCTCTCCCTGAGAATTCCTGCAAGGAGTGAAGTGAACGTCTGCAAGGTGTGTGTTGACAAGAGTCTCTGTTTTATCTCAGAAATCTCAGGAGAGATATCGTTGTTCTCATACCCGCAAAAGTGCAGGTGAAGCACAGAGTCGTGCAAGGTGTGCGTAGGCTAGTTGAGACTTTAGAACTTATCAACCAAGGGGAAAGTTGAAGGGCTACTGTTGCAAAGAGTGTGGAGGGTTGAAGACTCAAATAACCGGAGGTTATTTGAAAGTTTGCCGCAAAGAGTGCAAGCAGAAACCCTTTTGGAAGGCTTGAGTTTACAAGTGAAAGCTCAGGAGAGATAATGCCTTTGAAGTTTTCAAAGGGAGACGATGATCAAAACCGTCACATAGAAATTAATTTCAGGAGGGAGAACACTCAGTCGTTGGGTGGAAGACATTGAGGAGTGAATCGGGCGGTCAGAATTCTCCGAGGAGAGCTCGTGAAATCGCCAGGATCGTAGGATCTAGTGGAGCTATAAGGTGGTTAGGAGTTGGACGAACTCACCACCCTAATATCAAGAATCAATGTGAACCATTGATCATGGTCAATAAGAGTCATTGATCTCGTTTCAACCCACGTCATTGGATCATTTCGCGAACTCGGGGTTCGTGAGTTTGGAGGGCAGACCAAATTTCTTGGTTTCGTGAAGTTCAGAGTTGCGAGGAGTAGGGAAGGAGATCTAGACCGCTGGATCCAAGTCATGGGAGAAAATTTGGATTAGAACCTTCGCAGGTATCGTGTATCGGAGGATCGGGGGTTGAAAGAATTTATTTTTGACTGCAGAAGTCACGAAGTGTCGAGCATTAAGGGTTCGTGCGAACACATGGTACATACGTTAGGTGGGGACCACATGGTTGACAGGTGGCGTAACAATAAGTGCCCAGAGAAAAGTGGAAGCGGTTGACAGGTAGTGGACCCACGTCGTCTGGGAAGGAGTCAACCATTGTTGACTTATCACGTCTTAGGGATTCGCGAAGGAGGAGCATAAAGACTCAACACCCTAACTCATGAAGTTGCGAGTTGCGAGGGGTGCTAGAGTTAGGCCCTAGCCAGTGGTCATTGGTAGAGGCGCTAGTGAGGAAGGAGCCATACTCGTATCGCATCTTGGGTATCAGCATTTGGAGAAAGAGGAGTCGAGGGTCTTTGACTCACGAACTCGTGAGTCACGAGAGGCGCTTACGCTAAGGCCTGGGTTGTGGTCACATGGAGATGTAAGGCTCGCGCCTGGTGTTAAGTTACACAGGGTGGGTTTTCATAAAGGACATGTGGATACGTTGAAGGTTTCAGCAGGGAACCGAAGGAGTCACTTTGACTCGTGGATAAATTAGAACAATCCTGTGCAGATCTCGGCCAGGGGGGTCGGGGGTCTACATCATTGATTCACCCCCCCTCTTAGTATTCCAACAATATCGAGGTCATAATTCCTTAGGTCCTATTTCCTGAGGTCAAATTTCTTGAGTTCATATTTCCTAAGGTCAAAGTTCCAAAGGTCAAAGTACTTGAGGTCAAAATTCCTAAGGTCATAGTTTCTTACATCATAGTTCCTTAGTTCATAGTTCCCAAGGTCAAATTTCTTGAGATTAAATTTCATAAGGTCACAATTCCTAAGGTCATGTAGTTATTGAAGTCAATTATCCTAAGGTCATATCTTGTGATTTCTTATGGGCTCACTAATGCCTCGAGTACCTTTATGATATTAATTAATGAAATTTTCATAAACCTCCCTTAATCAAATTTTTTATCATCTATTTAGATGATATTCTTGTTTTCTCCAAAACTTGGAAGGAACATGTCCAACAATTGGAACAATTTTTTTGCATACTTCAACAAAATATGTTATATGCTAATGTATCAATTTTTTTTTCTCAAACACCAATTTTTGACTTGATTTACAATTTATGCACATGGAATTAAGGTAGGATCCTACTAAGGTTAATGTTCTAATCGATTGGGGTATTCCTTCCACTCCACTGAGTTAAGGATTTTTCTTGTTCTTTCAAACTTATACTCTAAATTCATCCCTAGTTTTTTCTAAAATTGCATTGCCTTTGCATCAATGGACAAAGAACAATGTTTCTTTTTTATGGAAAAAGTATATGATCCAGGTGGATATTGGTGGCCACCCACCTATTCCAACTAGCTCCTCTTGACAGTTTTTAGTTCAACACGTTCTTGTGTAATTCTTTGTAATTATGGGTTCTACACTTTAGGGGTTATATGAAGCCCTACATAGTTTCTAGGTGGAGATTGATGGCCACCCACCTAATCCAACTGGATTATTTTGGAAGTTTTCATGTCAGTACATATTTTTGTACTTCTAGGACCATTTTGGGGCCCTAAACAGTTATTTTTTTGCTTGCTACAATGAATCTATAGATGGAGTTAGAGTTTGATGGCATAATGTGTAGTTCTCAAAAAGACCTTTCCAACAGGCTGTCATGCGCCTAAAATGGTGGTTGTATTCAAAATTTATGGCCCCACGAAGTTGAGGTACCAACTTACCCATCGGGGCCCACATAACGTTTGGTGTTTCATATCCTAATTTTAGGTTTTTGGATGTCTAGGGTTTTGGAATTCATGAGTAATGTTAAAAATGCCTTTGGAGCCTCATTGTAATCATTCTTGTTATATGGATGTGTGTAGCAAGACACATCTCTTCTTAGAGATAGCTACCACCATTCGAGCAAGTTGTTTCGAGTTCTACAATTTTACAGTTTCATCCTATTTTATTTATTCAATAGAAGTTATTGTTCATTGGATATTTGTTGTTGTTATTCATATCTCTGTGTTATTGTATTTAGTCTATTATTCCTTTCGTTCTTCTCATAAATACAGATTAGTGGTATCGGAGTGGTATGCTCTTCATTTATTTTTCTTCGTGCATGTCCCCGACAAGATCTGGGTACAAGAAGTTGGGACTCAAAACAAAAAAACCTTTGCAATATCGACCATGCCGAGCCTAGAAACAACCCATGGGGGATGAGAATAAATATGATGGAGTGGGAGATCCTTTTAAAATGTTGCTCAAGGAAACCCTTGCACGACATAGGAACAAAATGATGGACAACTTTGCACATATCCTTTGGAAGTTGGCCACAAGAGACACATATTCATCAAGCGACCATGAAACCCCCTTCAAGGTACAAGTAAATTTTGATATTACATTATTTGAAGGAATTATAGATGCGGATGTTGTAGATAAATGGTTGAATCTTCTCGAAAGGTATTTTTTGGTCCACAATTTTTCTGACAGGGAAAATATTACTTTTTCACTCCTTAAGGTCGTCCCCCATGTTAAGGACTGGTGGGATACTTACTCTTAGAAAAGTTCCAACATTAATCTGTAATATTTACGGTCGCCCCCCACATGGGATTCCTTCTAGGATGACATTAAATAACACTACACAAGATAGACCATGCTACATCAGGAAAGGGACCAGATAGTACCAGATTACACCAATATTTTCCATACCTTGCACACCAAATTGGGTATCAAATACTTTGAATGACATATGGGGATCAAATACGATGGTTTTGTGCATAGATACATTCAAACAAAAATTGATTTTATGGACATCACATCATTAGGTGAGGCTTATCGATATGTTGTCAAGATCAAGCATAAATTTAAGCAGAAGAGGCGAGAGTTTGGATCTACAAACTCCTCATAACTGAAGCAAGGAACAGGTGACCCAACCCAAAAAATAAGAGATAGATCGAATATGGTCACTCTCAGGACAATTAGTCCAAGTCACAACCCAAGAAGGGTAATGAGAAGTCAAAGAAGGACACGGGAAAATGGTGTGAATAGCATAAAATCCCTTGGAATAACACTGAATAATGTCGCTCCAAGTAGTCACTAGTGGTCGAGATGAAAGATTCTGAGTCAGAGGTAGATTTTGACTCTAAATCAAATCTAGAATCCAATTGAAACTAGTGCCATTGTTGCTACTACCAAATTCCAATCAAGCGAACCAAAAGAACCAGAGGAAGGGGAACAACTCTTTCACTCACAGATGTGGGTAAAGGGAACTCCGCTACATTTCATTGTCGATAGGGGAAGTCAGAAGAACCTGATTTCTTTAGAGGTCGTCAAGCGGTTGGACCTGTCAATAACACCCCACCCGCAACCCTACACCATCGGGTAGCTTTTCCAAGGACGAGATCTTTTCTTCAGCCAACAATGTCGTCTTCCCTACAACATCAATCCCTTCAAATATGAGTTATTGTGTGATATTTCTCCCCTTGAAGCTTTTGACATTATTTTAGGCTAGCCATATTTGTGGAAGGGACATGCTATGTATGAGTCTAGACCCCAAAGTTTTATTATTACTTTGGGTAGACAATTGTACAAGATACCAGAGGTAGCACCTCCTACCACTATTTCTTTAATCTCTGCTAAGAAATGACGTAAGGTCATTTCACAGACTGGGAAGTTCATCTTCTTTGTGATCTGTGCTCACAGTAAGCAAAATTTCATTGCCACATCTGTGACCTCTACACAGAGCCTCTCTTTCTAGCATAATCAAGTGGAGGGGATCATGGAATAGTACAAAGACATCTTCTCCTCACCCATCGGTATATTGACACACTGCCAAATCAAGCATCGAATTGATCTAACCCTCCGTACCCCACTTCCTAATGGACCATTCTATCGTCACTCACTAATGGAAAATGATGAAATCAAGTGCTAGATCCAATAACTTCTTCAAAAGGGGCACATCCAACCCAACTCCTCCCCTTGTGGAAGCCCAATTGTGTTGGTGCAGAAAAAGTACGGGAATTGGTGGCTCTGCATTAATTACAGAGCATTAAACAAAATCATAGTTAAGAACCGATAGGCAATTCCCCAAATTGATGAACTTCTTAACCACCTCAAGGAGGAAAAGATATTCAACAACATTGACCTAAATTTTGGCTACCTCTAGGTTCCCATCGAACCAACTAATGTATGGAAGACATCTTTCAAATATAAAGAAGGTCTCTTTGAATGGTTGTTTATGCCCTTTGGCTTAACAAATGCACCAGAAATTTTCATGGGATTGATGGATGATGTATTGAGACCCTTCACCAACTCTTTTGTGATGGTATATATGTATGTCATTATCATCTTCAACAAAACTTGGGAGGAGCACATGCAGCATATTCAACAAGTTTTGAGCACTCCGCGACAACACAAGCTATATGCCAACTTGGAAAAAATGATCCTTTGGCATGAAAAAGGTCCAATACTTGGGCTACATTGTTGATGAGCATGGGGTACATGTGGATCCAGCTAATATCCAAGTGATTCGTGACTAGACAACCTCGACCACACTAACCGAGCCTCGGAGCTTCTTGGGACTTGCCAACTTCTACAAAAGGTTCATGTTGGAATTCTCCCATATTGCACGAGCCCTCAGCCAAGTAACCAAGGGTGGTGGAAAGACAAAGTTCACATGGGATAAATCACAAAAATAATACTTTGATGATCTGAAGCATCGATTGGGATAAACTCCAATACTCTCCTTACCTGATCTACAACAACTGTTAAATATTGAGACTTATGCCTCCGACTATGCTATCAATACAGTTCTCACTCAACATGGTCATCTAGTAGCATACCATAGTGAGACACTCTCAGATACTATCGAGAAATAACCCACCTATGACAAAGAAATGTACTCCATTGTGCAAGCATGTTGTCAATGGAAACATTACATTCTGGGAAAGGAGACAATCATCCACACTGATCAAAAGACTCTCCAGTTCATACAAACATAGGGGAAGTTGCAGAATGACCGTCATAAAAAATGGTATGCATGCATACAATAGTTCCATCTCAACATCAAGTATAAAAAAGGAGCACAAATCTTGTCGTTGACTTCCTTAGTCACCCTCCCATTGATGTAGTCACCACAGTGCTCTATTCTTGTCAGCATGAGGCATCTGAGTGGCCCCAAATTTATCAGCGTGACCCTGAATTGACCACCACCTATCAACTCTTGGGTACATGAGTGAATGTCAGTTATTTTCACATCCATTATGGATTGTTATGCCATATGGGCCACCTATTTGTTCCCACAAGAGAGCGTGCAAAGATGATTTAGGAGGCTCACTACAATCGGATGGTAGGATATTTTGGCATGGAGAAAATTGTGGTCATTCTACAAAAACATTTTTTTTGGCCAAAACTTCGATAAGACGTCAACAAGTATATCAGATATTGCATTGTCTGTGCCATTTCCAATCCATCCATCAAGAATCAAGGCTTATACACCCCTCTTTCTACTCCCGAGAGGCCTTGGGAATCCATATCAATGGATTACATGTCTGTGTTTTCTTCCGCCAAGCACGGAAATGATTATGTATTTTTGGTGGTTGATCAGTTTTCGAAGATGGCCATTATCACATCTTGCAAGAAGAGCATCAAAACAAAATATATTGCCAAGATCTTCTTTGAACGGGTGTGGGTCCATTTTGGGATACCACAGACCATCACCTCATATCGGGACAACAAGTTCCTCAACACATTTTGTTTGAGTCTCTAGTCACTGTTGGACACTAAGCTCACTAAATCCATTGTTGTCCACCCTCAAACCGATGGCTAGAAAGAGGTCATAAATTAGATGATTTTGCACATCATCTGGATGTACAAATTTAAGCATCCGCATACATGGGATGAGAGTCTACCCTATGTTCATCACATCTACAACAAGTCTCTCCATAGCTCCACCAGTCATATCCCATTTCAAGTAGGGACAATATTCCAACCCTTGGGTCGCATTGATGTTGCACTACCTCTTGCAACCACACAGGAAGGATATTCCCATGTTCAATCTGAGGTTGACAAAGATACCAGATTCATTTCGTAGATTCATCACATCCACCAACAGGTCCATGATATTTTGCATAAAGCCAATTCTAAGTACAAGCAGCGCCATGATCAACACTAGGTACTGCACCATTTTCAGGTGAAAGACAAGGTATGCTTACATTTTCAAAAAGAGCGCCTTATAGGACCCCATATGAAGCTCTGTCCACTTCTATATGGGCCTTACACTATCAACAAGGCTATGGGTATAATTTTTTTTTATCTCAACACCCCACCCTTCCTTGGATTACACCCAGTGATCAATGTGGACCTCCTTCGGCCATATTTTCCACCATTATTGCACACCTTAGATATCACAGAACAATTGATACCAATAGATATCAACCCTAATTGCATGGAACATGCATCCACTGACCAGATAGTGGACACAGAGGTCAAGGGCACTCACCATTAGAGGATCCAGCTTTATCGGGTTGTCAAGGTAGGGTAGCTCCTACACCAAGGCAAGTGGCTCAATGGGGGCCAAATTCAACAAAAGTTTCCTCACCTAATGGGGGCACTCAAAGAAATGGATACCATTGCTTTATAAGGGGGGATAACTAATCCAAGTGGATATTGGTGGCCACCTAGCCAACTCGCTCCTCTTGACAATTTTTAGTTCAGCATGTTCTTCTGTAATTCTTTATAATTGTTAGTTCTATACTTCTGGGTTTGTCTAAATCCCTACACATTTTCTAGGTGGATAATGGTTTTTGCCCACCTAATCCAACTAGCTTATTTTGAAAGTTTTCATGTCAGTACATCTTTCTGTACTTCTAGGGCCATTTTGGGGCCCTAAACAATGTTTTTTTGACTTGTCATAGTCAAACTGTAGACAAAGTTAGAGTTTGACAGAATAATGTGTAGTTCTCTAAAAGACTTTTCCAACGGGCTATCACGTGCCTAAAATGGAGGTCGTATGAAAAAGTTACGGCCCCAGGAAGTTGAGGTACCAACTTACCCATCAAGCCCACATAACTTTTGGTGTTTCATCTCCTAGGTTTAAATTTTTGGATGTCTAGGGTTTTGGCATTCATGAGTAATGTTAAAAATTCCTCTATAGCCTCATTGTAATCATTATGCTCAGAATAATGCACATAGAAATCCACATCTCTTCTCGGAGATAGCTACCACCATTCGAGCAAGTTGTTTCCAGTTCTACAGTTTTACAACTTCAGCCTATTTTATTTATTCAATAGAAGGTATTGTTCACTAGATATATGTTGGTGTTATCTGTATCTTTGTGTTATTGTATTCAGTCTATTATTCCTTTTGTTTCGCTCATAAATCTGGATCAATATACAATAAAGTAAAACTCATTTAGTATGGCCCCTATTTCTTCATCTAGTAGGTGTCTAAGAATTCTTTTCATGTTGATCTTCCAACTAAATTTGGAATCCAATATTGTCAATGTTGATTTTCTCAAACCATATCCTGAGTCAACATTGTATTGTGTAGTGTACCTCTTGACTCTACAATAATAATTATATATACAAATAGACAAAAAAAAAGATAATATTTTTTTAAAACCATCATCTCAATAATAAATGTCTTCACTATTTTTCATAATTATTCCATAGTCATCTTGCATACATACTACTTACATATTCTCATATCATACCATCAAGCTATTTCAATGTATAAACTCAACAATGACTAAGATGTTTCACGCATCATCTAACTTTTTGTTTCATATCAAATGGCATTTTGAGAAACCGAACATAAGATCAAAGTATAATAAATCTTCATGGCAATATCTAAGCATGATCTTGACATGTTTTCATAATAAACGCCCATTTTCAATCTCATTTAGTTAAATTCCATTCTTAAGAAACATGCACAATATTCGTTTAAGGTGTGCATATATAACATATTTCATTCAATGCCTTTGGCTTACAAATGCATAAAATAATTCGTAATCAATCAAGTAACAAATCTAGAATTTCTCCACTTAACAATCAATTACAATTATCATTACCATAATCTTTATCTTCATAATACAAAGATATGAATCTAATTGAATAACATTATGCTCTCCATGTGGGATATTTACAATACTTCCTAATTTCGATTTAGATTCAAACAAATCACTATTAATGTTACCATCATTATCATGGTAGGTTGATAGGACTTAAAATGTAGGTTTGAGATTCATTGTTGTAATGGAGCTTGCTTCAAACATGTACTTTCTAAATCAGCAATCTTATCTTTTGATCCATTTCTCAAAGGTAGACTTATATAAAACAAAGGATGTGTTAGCTTCACAGTGCTAGAATATGAATGAATATGATCATTCAATGCAATATTATATACCTCCTTAGAAGACCTCTTCATTACATTCTCGCATTCAAATCTCTAATTTCAATAGACTCTTTTATTGAGGTTAATATGCAACTACATTACATCTTATTTTATTTTCCGTTCATATGAAAACATGAAAGCATGCACTGAATAATTAGACCAAAATTGAAAATTTTCAATGCGGATTCAACTTCATCTAGACCTACTTGGCTCTATGAAATTCTAATATTTCCTTAGATAAGGAAAGATAACAAGGTATAAGGTAGGATTGTCTTCCAAATTAAATTAATGGCTCTATATAGGGATTCAAACGTTTTCAAACAAAGAGTTTCAATTTAACAATGTGCAAATGATAATTCACTTTTAAATAAATCAAACCTATAAAATAGGAGATGAATTATTTATATTATTGTGTAATTCTAATATCTAATTTCCATTTCAAATTCCACAATGAAATAAAATTTATTTTATCCATGGATGTCCCATTTAATTAAATGAATGAAATTATATTTAAATGAATAATATTGTATCCCGGATGGGGTGCCACGCAGTGTAGGGCAGCCATGTAGCCTGGCCCAAACCCAAGCCATTAATATGGCAGGTCGACCCCCTTCCCCTCACTATTAAATGGAAGGAAGCCATTATTGCTTGTCAAGCAGTGAAAGACAGTTCCCTCACGTCAGAAAAAAAGGCGGTCATGAGGTGCAATGGATGGGGGGAGTTTGGTGCAGCGGTCATGTCGGACCTCAGCATTATCATCCTGCGCAGCGGAGGAAGGAGCCATTACACCTCGGCCTTCCACTAGCCCAGATGCTCTGAGCACTGGTGCAGCTACCAGTTGGCTCCCATCACTCTTACGTTGTTCATTTGCTCCCTCCCTTGCTCCACCATGTTGAGGGAAAGAGGAAGGCTACGTCACAACCCTGCTTGGTACAATTTCACTGCTAAACAGAGAAGGGTGCAATGATTGGAGCGATCATTGTCCATAGCCTGCACTCACGGAAGGGAGAAGGTGAGAATGTCGTCAATGGTGTACATGGAGGAGGTGATTCTAGAAAAACCTATCCATTTCCCTTTGGAATCCCTCCTCTTCACTATTCCATACAATTGGCATCCCCCTAGCCAATTCCCTATGGAATCCCAAAGTTAGTTCCCACTTTTAGGAAACTTAATATACTACTAATTCTCTTTATATAACTAAGTATTAAATAATTTTAATAATTTGTTTTTAGAGATATTTAAATCAATAATTTTACATACATATAAGTTAATTTATAAAACTTATAAATAATAGATGTTGTTTTTCATATTAATAAAATATTAAATTAATAAGTTTATTTATAAAACATGTAAATATTAAAAAATATTAATATATATAAACATATAAAATATTGCAAAACTTCCATAAAGCAAAAATATCAATTAAATTAAATTGATGAATGTCTATATTAATCTATTTTAAAAATCCTACTAAAAATTTCACTTAACTTACATATCTTTGAGGGTTTCAAAGTAATATGATTTTTTTAATAAAATAATTATAAACAACATTTTAAATCTCTTCAAACAACTTTTATTTTAAACAAACTAAATGTTCTAGATTATCATGAGACTAGTAAAATAAACAAACTAAATATTATGTATTTAAATTAAATTATTATGAAACTAGTTAAATAAATAAATAAATAATAAGGGAATCCATCTACCATAATCAAAATTCATAAATAGCATTCACCAAATAATATACAAACATTATTGATACGACAGTGTTGAAATTCATACATAACATTCACCAGATAATATACGAACATCATTGATACGACAGTGTCGAGAGTGTTGTCGATTAAACTATGACAAGTGTTGAGAATTTTGATTATAAGGATGGATTTTAAAGATAAATTTGAAAAAAAATTACACATATAAATATATATTCATAAAATGTTAATGAGTATTCAATTTTATTTCAAACCAAAATACAGACGGTACTCTCTAGTTGCCTTACTCGGAGACAAACCTAATACTCTTCGGAGACAAACCTATTACTCGCAGTGAAAAGAGAAGACCGGTCCATCAACCGTGGATGCATTAATTAATACAATCAGCCTCCAAAAACCTTTCTGCTACAAATACTGGATACATATAGAAATATTCAATGAGGTTTCCATAATTTCATATATAAAGCTAAATTTGTTACATCCATGGATTTCGGTAACTATAATATGACACCCATTTACTTATAGTGTTTGCATATGGAAACGTACTTTGTAAACTTATTATAACACTTCCAACACCATCAATTCTCTGGAATTCTGGTCCTTCTGATCGCTATTAACAATGTCAAGTGCAGGATTCGAACCTACATTGCAGAAAGTGCAAGGCTTCAAAACTCGGGGCTTCTTGACTTATTCCAACTTCAAGCAATGAGGCGCGTAAGTTTTTACATGGATTTCCGTAACTATAACATGTCACCCAATTCCTTGTAGTGTGGCAAATGGAATCATACTTTGTAGACGTATAACACTTCCAGCATCATGAGTTCTGTGGGATTCTGGCCGAATGGTCCTCCTGATCGCTATTAACAATGTCAAGTGCAGGATTCAAACGTACATTGCAGGTGCAAGGCTTCAGAACTAGGGGCTTCTTGGTGTATTCCAACTTCAAGCAATGAGGCAAGTAAGTTTTAACGAAGTTCTCATCAACGTGCGCATACTTGGGATTCTGTGCTCGATTGTAGTTTCTATTTTGGCAATCCCTGACTTTCAAGTTTTCCAGTAAACATCTGATAAATAGCCTGGTTTTGCTACACATGGCCATCAAGGACATGAGAGACGAGCTCGGCTTCTTGCAATAAAGCTGAGGGAAAATGAGAAGGGAATCCAGTTTTAGTTCTTCTAACCAAGCCATGTGGCGTTCTATTAGATCTGTAGTCTCCTTTAGCTGAATGAATGTCTCTATCACTCCTTCCAATTGCCTGTTTCGGTTGGCTTGTTCGAGACAAGCGGAGGAATTCGGAGACGAGTCGATCAAGCTGTTGTTATGTATATTCATAATACCGTTAATATAGGTATCGTT